>JABUQX010017896.1:0-20000 GCA_015478945.1 Trachelipus rathkii
TCTCCTACTTTATTCCTACGTTTTCATAAGTGACTTACCTGACTTCTTAACTCTATTACACTCATATGCGATGGGACGGTCGACCTCATTTCTTCAAACCCATTTCATTTCTGCTCCTCTTGTACTTCTAGAATTCGACTCTCGCTAATATTTCGATTCTATCTAGTGACTGGATAGAATTTCCCGGGGTGGGTCCCGTCTGAAACCTTGTGAATGTCAATTCTTTTAAACACAACTCAACTTCTACTAAATCTCCCTCTCTAAGAAACTCCAAACTTTGCTATTCTCTTTCGACGGGTTCCTCGCCTCTCCTGTTCCGACAATATTAAACATGCCTTTGGCCTTAACATATAACAAAAAAATGTCTTGGAAACTCACATCACAACGGTTGCTAAGGCGGCCCCAAAGAAACTGGAGTCTGTTAGACTGCAAAGACTTATTTTCCTCTTCACAGTTATCAGTTATTCTAGGGCTCAATCCGCCCTTGGTATGGATACTGCTCTCAAGATTCTGGGGGGTCAGGTTCACCTTCCGGCTTTTGATAGGGTGAGTCGAAGGCAAAAGACTTTAAATCAACTGTCCTTGTTCTTCTAGTTCACTTGACCCTCTTATCTTTGCGGCGCGGATGTTGGTGCTTTATCTCTTTCTATAGGTACCGTAGCGGCAAGTGTCGAGGGAACTGTTCCAACTCTGGTGCCACCACTTAAGAGCTCCTGTGCACAAGGGGTGCTGTGTCGGCACATGAGTTTTTGTGTGATATAGCAACTCCAGACTAGTTGTCGCTGCGGTGCTCCTTTTTCTGCCACCTCTGTCTGTGATTCTCTCCATCTTCTGTGATTTCCTACTCAATTTAAATCTCCCTCATAAACCCGCGTCTGTGAATATCTGCCGTACGTTGTGTAGTGTGAATTTTTGTTGTTTTAACGACCCTCCTTGAATAGTGGCATGCCCGTGAGCGGTGGTGATAACCGTAAAAAAAAAAAAAAAAAAATATATATAGTATAGCTATATATTATATAATATACATATATAAATAATACTATATATATATATATTATATATATAATCTTTATATTATATATAATATATATATATATATATACTATATACATAACATATATATACATACATATATATATTAATAAGTATATATAATATTATATATAATTATATATAATACTTAATATATTAATATAGTTATATATTGATATATATATATATATAATATATTATATAATATATTATATAGTATAAGATATATTATATATATATATATATTATAATAGTGGGTATGGTATAACCAACTAAATTATATATGAGACAGCGCTAAGATCCCGATCTTTTATCTTATTTGCTTGCAGAACTCTTGACAGCATTGAATTTATGTGCCTTAAAACACATCTTCTGGAAGCTCTGGAGACGAGTTTCGTAGCCAAATGGAAGAGATGCTAGTTCTACTGAAAGGGTAAACCCTACCTGAGTTTATAACTCAAGGACTGGCATCGGAAAACATTGTGAGAGAAGATATTTCTAGATATCTCTAGAATCGAGATTATATATATATATTATATATATATATATATATATATATATATATATTTATATATATTATATATTAATATAACTTAATATTAATATACATATTATTATATATATATTATAGAATATATATATTATATATATATTATTACAGTATATTAGTAATATTATAATTATATATATATATATTTAATTATATAAATATACTTATATATATATATATTATAATATATATATTATATATATATAATATGTGTAAAAATTAATTTTCACAACATATTTGAATCAAGAAACTCAGTTGTTGATACTTAAAACGTACAATTCAAAAACAATTTTGCTCTATATATACTTTCAACATTTTTTTTAAGTATCACTTTTCATTTTAATAGCACCTTTTTTATTGTTTGACTGCGACACATTATCTTTTCATAAAATACTAGAATCAGGATGTCGAAATAAGTCTGTAAATCTATTCCTAAATCTAGGAATCAACTAGATTAAATCTAGATTTATTTCAAGAAAAAATCTATTTTTGATGCATTTCATGGAATAGATTGAAAGAGCTGAGAGAAGTGGTGAGGGAAATGAGAAGGGAAGAAGCTTTAGGGGTTTGATGAGAGATTTAAACTGAGTGGGGATTAAAGAGAGGTTTTGGAGAAACCGATTTTTTAAGAAGGGTTGGATCATAGGAAAAATCGTTTGTTTGGGCCCGAGACCTGCTAAAGTAACCAGCTAATAAATAGCTTCCTTAAGTAGTGTCATAGAGGCGCGAAAAAATTAAAGATAGAAGTTTTTCTTAAAAATTAAATATATTATAACATATGCTTTTGAATATATTATATGGATATTTAATATATATAATATATCAAAGATGTATATTGTTTTTCCTTTTTTCTTTTTAATCTCAAATATTGAAATATAAAGAAAACAGATTAAATATCAGTGAGATAGACAAAGACGTGCCAAAAATAGAATGAACAAATAAAGCTAATAATAAGGATTTTGTTGAACTTAATAAAAATGAAAGTAATGTTAAAAAAGATAAAATAATAAAATTAGGATTAGAAAAATTATCAAAATTAATAATAATATAAAATAGAATAAGTATCTTGTAAAAATATTTACAGCCTTTTACTTTGTAATATTTTATGTAATATACTATCTATTGTTATATATTCTGTGTAAATATCTTAAATTTATGTATTGTAATTAATTATTATATTTTAGTAATTAATATTTTTTTATTTTAATACAGAATATGAATTGTAATATTGGATAATTTTGATTTTTATTTAAATGAGTTTTTCTGTATTCATGAAGATATTTATATATTAACTATATTTAATTTCATGCCCTATTATAAACTATAATACTTATTATTTAATATTTAGTAAACTTTCATTATTTAAGAACATTTAATTTATAATGTGTTTTCCATTGTTTTATAACAGGTTTTTTGGACGAGTTTTTTTTTAGAAGTTTTTAAGATGCCTATAATAAATCTTTACGAATTGGTCGCGTCATTAAAATTCCTCCTTGTGTGCCATTTGAAGAAAGAAGAAGTCTCATGACATAATTAGAGGGCCACATTGGCGACCTTGCAGGTATGGAAGTGTAATCTTCTCATCATTCAAAGTGGTTACTGTGTCTTGGATGAGAGATTCGCTTCTTTCACGAACTTATGGAAATCGTTTCTGATGTCAAGAAGTGCCCACGTTTCCCAATTCTGTTGATGAGGTGCACTTCTTATTGTCACTAATTGACATCCAAATCAAAACCTTGCCAATGTCTTAAAGGTTGGGAAGAATTTTCAAAAATAGAGAGTACTGTGAGTTACAAAAGAATTTATAGTTTAAACACAAAAAAAATTGTTTCACACTAAAGTTAAATTAGATTAGGGAAAACTATATGCAAGTGGTATGGGCATATTGGCACCTTTGGGTCTAATACAATTATATTTCATTATGCATAAGTTTCAATAAATTAGCTAGAATTGTGTTAATTTGATGCCAATTCAGTATTATTACCCTTGTAGGTTAATATATAGGTATGGTTTCAAATTATTGTACCAAATTTCGAACAGCATAAAGGTGTTTAGAATTTAATAGAAAAATTGTTAATGTTTTCAAAAATTACAAAACAATTTTAAAATAAAAATGGGTGACAGATAAGATTCCCATGAGAGCCATTTAGAAAAAGAGACTACTTAATAATTAACAATCGAGTGAATAATATGAAGAATAACCAAATTTTAGAAAATTTTTTAAATATAAATGAATATATTACAGGAAATTAAATTGATAGTGACATATATTGTCTGATTTTCATATTTGTATGGTTTTTGTTTTTGTTTTTTTTTAAAGGCAAAATTACTTAGAAAAATAATACAAAATTTTTAAGTAATTTGCAATTTTTTTTTCTATGTGTACAGTTTCCTGAGGGAAGTTCTTTTAAGAGTACAATAGAAAGAATGTGCAATTAATAGCTTTAAAATAATTAATTAAGTATTAAGACTAATTAATTTTTTTGTTATTTGACGAAATTGGTTAGAACGTAGTTCGAGAATCATTTTAGTGAAAACCGTTTTTCTTAATTCATTGTAGTTAATTGTTATTAGAGTTCAAGTAGAAGATAAATGAAAATCAAAACAACAGCAGCAGCATACAATACGACAAGTTAGAAAAATGATAAGTCAAAATATGTGTGTGCATGAATTGGTTATGTTCATTCAATATATATGAATGGGACGTAAGGAGTATTCGGAGGGATAAAAGAAAAAATCAGCATTGGATGGGGAATTGCCTCCAGAGCGGAGGGAAGGGAAATGTGTCACTGAATGGGAGAATTGCAGGGGAAGGGATTTTACCTCCAAAGAGTAAAGTGAGGGATTGAAATCTTCGTTCATTCTTACCCCCATTCATTCCTTCGTTCATTTTTCTACCCTTATGTTTTCTTGTCCTTCTCGCGCGAACATTTTGCGCCACAAATAACAACACACCCACATTGTTTAATATATATATAGTATATACAAATACTTTTTATTATAATAAATTTTCGATTATTACTTTTTCATTATTAATGTAATTTCTAATCATTTGAACGTAGTCCGCGATTATTTTCTAGGTGGTAAATTTCGATTTGTTTTTTTTTTATAATTATGCATTAATTTACATGTCGTGTCCCGCATGATTTCAGGTGGTAAGCAAATTTCGATTTCGGGTGTTATTAACCCGTTTTTTTTGTTATTAGTGAAGGCTTGAGAAGCAAGTGGTTTTTTTTTTTTCTTTTTTTTGAGTGAATTAAAAATAAGGTTTTTTTTGCAATTATCGAAAATCGTACTTAGCACAAGTATTAGTAATTACCTAAAGTGAGGTAAAACTTTTTGGACAAAGGCCCAGGCCACCCAGAACAAGTCCATTTGACCAATAGGTTATCCAAAGGTACCAAAGGGTCAAGAAAGGTCCCAAGGTCGACCAAAGGTCAAAGTCACAAAAGGTAACATCAAAGGTCACGTAAATGGTCCAAAAGGTCACACCCAGAAAATTGCCTCAATTGCAAAAACAGAAATTATTATATTTTTGACCTAAAAACAATAGAATTGTTTTCTTTGACCTAAAAATAACAGAATTGTTATATTTAGCTACATAAGTAAATAATAATTGTTAAATTTTACCTAAATTATATTTTAAAATTTATTCTACTGCAAAAATTATAAAACAAAATTATAACAGAATAAATTTGTTGGTGTATATAATTTGATTGATTTCAACCCAGAGAAGAACATAGAACAATTTTGAAGAATTTTGAAGAATTTTGAAGAACAATAGTTCACCTTTGACAAATAAGTTGACCTTTAACATTAAGAACACACCCGACTAGAAAAAGGGATAGCTGTTATCTATTAATTAATTACATGCAAAGAATTATTAAATATATATTATCAATAGAATTGAATTTTGTTAAATAAATTTTGAAAGAAAATGATTTTATTTTTGAAAATTAGAATTTTGATATTTTTAAATTAATTTTTTGAAGAAAATTAATTTTATTTTTTGATGCTTAAAATAATTTTAAAAGAAAATTATTATTTAGTTCTGACTTAGAATCTAAGTGATTTAAGATTTTAATTTTAAATTGATAATAGTGATTAACTTTAAACATTATTTAATAATTATATTCGAATAAGATAGATTTGCTTTTTTTAATAAAAGGTAGGAATATGATATAACCTTCTTTTTTAGTTTAAATAGAATTTAAATATTTTTTTTGACAATAGAAATAATTTTTTTTTTTAAAAATTTTGAAAACAAGTTTGAATATTTTGAAAACTTTGAAAAATATTTTTGAAAACTGCAGTGTTTTTTTTTTTTGAAAACTTTGAAAAATATTTTGAGTACTTTAGTTTTTTTTCTATTTTTTAGAAACAGTTTAAAGAACTTTTTTTTTTTTATTTGATTAATTTAAATTAAAGTTTAATCATTACTATGTTTGAACCAATAGTCTTACGTCTCGTACTTTCTTACATTGGGTTTCTTCCTTTCTGCTACTGGTTAAAGGGATATAGCCGACAGTTGACCTAATGATGATTCAACAGAACAAGGATGAGGATATGGATGATATCAATAAAGAAGACAATACAGAAGATGTCAATCAAGATGAAGAACATGATTATGTCAACCAGGAAGTGTAAGACTATGATGGAGCAGAAATACAGAATAGAATAAAGGAGCAAAACACCAAAGGTATAGAGGTATATTTTCAGAAGGTTCTGCTTTCCTCCAGTATTATCTAGCTCCTTCTAACTTTGATAGCATAATGTCGTTATAACAGCCAAAATCAGAGAACAGCTTTGGACTGGCATCAAACGCGCGAAAACGAAATACAGCAAAATAACTAAGGTGCTCCAAAGACAATTTTTGGACCATTTCTTTTAATATACATTTAAATGCATCGGGGGCCACTCCCCTGTCAAATAAAAAAGAAAACTCTTCCTTCCTGGAATGGCAATACTGATAATATATTTAACATAGAAGTGAGTTTAGTGAGCTTGGACAGAACCAAGGCAAGTGATACTTTATACCGGAAGGACAAGCTCAGAATCCGTGGCCATCCAAAGGATATCCTTGTTAAGTATGTCAGCCACCTCTACAGGTTTGGCAACAACCCTTCCTACAATGCAACTGGATACATCCATACTATGTGGACCCCCGTTTATGGAGTGTTATTACCCCAATCATTGCGTATTCCCTGCATTAGCAGAATGTGATCAAAGAATTAAAATTGTATGGAAGAAATACCAAGCCAAGATTGGGTAGTAAAAATTTGAAGATTACCTTTCAACGTTGCAAGAGAAGATAGCAGTTAGGCATCATGAACGTCAAAAATAGACTATGCTAAGACTACCATCTCTTCTGATTTCACATCAAAGGCCCGCCAATTATATTCTGAAAGATAATAGCTTCTCTAGGTGCAAGACCCTAGAAGACTTTCCTAGATGTCAATCTGAAGATTTTTCTCAAAGCATGACAAAGCGAGACAATTTCTGTCTATGAACAGTTCATTGGAAATTTCAAGAGGAGAACAGTAACTCTTACTTAATTCATGTTGGACTTGAAGAATCTCCTTTGGGAATATAGAAAAAAACTCATAGATATCGAAACTTCCTTTGGATTTACTTCTCAACAAAAATATCTTAATTATGACTAAGATTTTAGAGAGTATGGAAGGACTCAGAGATCATAGAAGACTTAGAGAAAAAGAAAGTTTTAAAAGTCTTTAATCCAGACCTGAGTTTCGTAGAAATTTTAGAGAAACTCAGCCAGATAGAAAGATAAATTTGTTCAAAACTAAAACCTTAGAGCAGAACAAGATTAGAAAAGAATAATCACAGCTAGTATTATTCATACAGAGAAATAGCACTAGAAACATGAAGTTAGAGAAAGAAAGAAACCAACTATATAACCCTTCATGAAGAATAGAAACCTGGAATGTGGGTAATAAAAAGAATACTTTTAGAATTTTTCAGGAAAAAAGAACAATCTTTCCTGCCAAATATATAGACTTAATAAGGGAAGCTAGTTTAAGAAACTCTCAGTAAAAGAAATAAAGTCAATGACTTATTGCCTAAAATGTGAATCTTTAGGTCGATTCCGAAAGCTGTGGATTGAGAATAACACATATTGTAGAGTAATGTAGAAAAGTTCCATGCCTGGGGTTCGACGTCCTAATTGCAAGAATGCCCTGGTGTGGATTCCCTATGATAAATGAAAATAATATGGTAATGACAATAAGTAACCAATGGATGTTGATAATGGGGTCAAAGCTCGAAGATTCGAGATTAAAAATGATTCAAATACTAGAAGCCAAACTCTTACTCAAAGAATGAGCGTAGCTATCAAGGTAAGAGCCCTAAGAATAGAAAACACCAAGTTCAACTAACTGATCTCTAATCAAGTGCAGCAGATCCAGAACATGAGAAATATATGGAAACTGAAGATGAAGAAGAAGAAGACGAACAGTTTTCAAAACACCATCTTTCTACAAGAGAACCAAATTTTTGAGTTAGGTCTGGCAAAGATTTAAATGAGAGAATGGTAAATAGAAAGTAATTAAAGAAAATACTCAGCTTATAGAGAGAGAGGTGTTATAGGTAACCTTTATTTTTTGTGTAGGAAATTAGACCTCAAAATTGGGATGTTTCATTTATTTTTGTCAATATTGTTTGAACTCCAAGCAAAGGTCAAGAACGAGGTTGAGTTCATAGCCTACTAGAGGTTTGGGGACAAACCTGTAAAGATTATGTTGTAACTAGATATTAAAAGAAATAGAAAGAGAAAGGAAGATTAAACTGTCTCTAAGCTAGTATTATAGTTCAAAGGATTGAAACTAAGATGATCCAGAATACATACATATGAAGCTTTGACACTGCTATGCAGTCTACAACAACAGTTAATTACCTCAGTTTACCGTTTTTTTATGTGTGAAGATCTGGAACACTGGAGCCTTGGAATGGGATTTTATTAGTGACAAGTATTTTAGCATAATCTACCATATGAACAATATGAACATTGGTACTATCATATCGCAATGTAATTAAGAAGAGGATAATCGAATTAGAAGTTAAAATCTTGCCAAGTTAGGAAGGTTATTTTCTCATGTACCGAACTATAATATGTCCATTTTAATGCTCGAATATCAATTTATCAATGAAAATTAAATATATTAGGACTTTAAACATGATAATTGTAAACCAGTAATTAAAAGAGGCTCTATTGAAAAAGCTACAAAGAAGAGTTATTACGTCAATTGGCTAGGAAAAGCTCAAAGGTAGAAATAAATATGAATTAAAATATGTTCATGCAAGAGAACAAAGAAAATTCAAATTCTCCGGTAAATGAAGGACTTTCATAGCAGATGTAAGAAATAGAAGTCAATTGCATTATTAATAGAAGAAACTCATTGGCACCTTGCTAATGTCTTAATGGATTATTGAAAGTCAGACTGGAGTAAAGAAGGGATTTGAAACTGAAGAAGTGTTTAATAAACACTGCTTTGTTCATTAGGGCCATTATTTTGCAACTCTGTAATGACCAGTAAGAAACAAATGAAGTTAATTTTGGAGTTAGATTAATGCTAAGTGACAAGCTTTTGATTAAGAAGAAATAAATATAATAGTGGTGAAGGTCATCCTATTTTAGAATTATGTGAAGAAAAGATTTTAATAAAACTGGTATTGCTATAAAATCAGCTAGAGCAATAAGGCAGATAGGAATCTACTGTATAGTAAGCTGCTGAGAAAATGTTATCAGATAAACAGTTAGAAGATCATACAGTAGAATTATTACGATAATTTTGGGTAAAGAGAGAAGCAGATGTTTTCTATTCTAGTCAGAAACTGAACACTTAGAAGGAACTTTGGATTGTTAATGGAATATAGACTGTAATCGCTTTTTGACGACGATGCAGTTCCTGTTTGCCTATCCAGAGTTTGAAAATAGAAACTTACTTCCAGACGCTCCAAAGTTTATTTTTAGGAAACAGTATGTCTCCACATGGCTAACTTGGAAGACTCGATAATTTACTAGATGCAGACTTTGAAAAAAGGCTATATAAATAGCTTGCTATTTCTCCACATAGTTCACTCGTACTGGTAGTGGGGCCAAAGACTCTAACAAACCAAATGAGTCTGTATCGATTACCGGTACCTCAATTCTTACAGCGTTCAAGACGTGTTCCCTCTGCCTCATAGACGAAATATTCGTCGTCACCAGGAGGGTAGTATACGATTTTACTAGTTGTGACTTGATCGACGCTTACCATTTCCTCGAAGTCGAGGAGGAAAACAGAGAAAATTAATGGCTTTCCGTATAGGAAAGGATTATTTGCCACCGATTATTATTTGGGCAACCGAGAATGCCCAATACCTATGCAGGACAGATGCATAGTCGCGTTTGAACCATTTATTAGGACTATTGCCCAAAGTGTGTATTTAGTATGATTCTTATATCATGTAAAAATAGAGGCAGAACATTTTGAAAACTTAAGAAAGTTTTTTACTGCGTTTAGAGATAATAAATTGAGCGTTAAATTGACCAGAATGTATTTTCTACAAACTCAGTATGTATTATGAGGATTTAGCATAGAAGAGACGGAATTTCAGCCAGATGCAGCGAAGATGAATGTGAAGAGTTTCGTCCTCCAACAAGGTGTGTAAGTGAACACAATCTTATTAGGATTTTTCTAGTATTTTCGCTTTATTTAATTAGTGATTTTGCACTAATTGCGAAACCATTTATATAACTTAATAAAAAGAGTATAAAGTTTGAATGGAAGGAACAGACACAAAGCATTTGGACTCTTAAAAGAGAAGCTTGATTTGTACAGCGACTCAGTTACTTTTCGCAGATTATTCAAGCATTTTTTTAGTAAGTGAACGCCTGTGTGAACTACGGAATAGGGAAAGGAGTTCCTTTACCAGATGTCAGGATGACGGCCAAGGAATAAACGCTTGTACTTTAAGTGTCAAGAGTGTTTAAGTAGGCATGAACTAACATGATATTATTAGAAACGTTGAATGTTGTGGCTGTTGTCTTCTTCACATATAGAGTTAAAATACGGTGTTTGGTTTCCATGCACATATTTAGATGTATCAACCTCTTTGTTTTATATTTCGCAACCAAACAACAAACGAGCTAGCGCCGGTTGGAGATTTTGTTTGTTATAGTTTTTCACCAAGCTATGAGAGTATACAGACAGGAAAGACAATAGACAGCAGATTATTTTGTAGTAGGCATGTCCACAAAAGCTCCAAACGTTTTAATTTCTTTAAAGAGAAAGAGAACGATGCTACCAAGAAGATTTTTATCTTAAATAAAAGAAACTTTTAATAGGGAACAAGAGAATTGCCCTAGATTAAAAGAATTATTTAAGTGGGCTAAGGAAAACCCTAAAACTTATCCAATATTTTTCATAAGAAGTATTGTACTATGCAACCAGAAAGGAACCTTATGTAAGACATTAGATACGCAATAGCTATGATTATATTTCAGGATTATAGATCATGCCATTCTTCCTTGAAGTGGGCATGAGGAACATCAAAGGACGAATAAACGAGTTTAGAGAGAAGATAGTGCGTTTTCCTCATTTTAAGTAAGTTAGTAAAGGAGTCTGTTCTCAGTGCGTGTCTTGTGCTAAATGTTAAGGGTCCTTAGACCTCAAAAGCAGAACTCAACAGATGGGCCTCTTCCTTATACTCGCATTTTCTAGAGTAGCACGTGATAGCATAGAAAAGCTTCCCACTCTGGTTTCAATTTTCAGGAGCTAAAGACTGTCTCGTCTTCAAGAGATGTTTTTGACTCGATACGTCGCGAATTAGTAGCATGTAAGTACAGAACGAGCCATGAGATTTAGGTCAGCTTTACAAGAAAGAGTAATATGTCCGGCTTACGAGCCGAAATTTAGCCCAGGACAATGCCCTCCATGAATTTTACTTCAGCTCTTCAATAGAGCTTGTAAGTGCTTGGGATAAAAAAGGTTTAATATTTCTGCTCGTCTACAACTAAGGTCAAAATGTTAGTTGAAAGATTGAATGCAGTTATTGAAAATTTCCTCCGTCATTTCGTAAAGAATAATCATAGAGATTGGTCAAAATACTTATCTTTTGCTCAAATAGCAATTAATACATCGTATAATAGATCCATTGGATCATCTCCACATTTTGTCCTGCATGGATTATAAAGAGACTTCCCTACGAGATGCCTGATTATGTCTCTCCATTTACAAATAGAATCAGAAAAAATTGAAAATTCGCATATCAGATGAGGTAGATTGTCGTAGTGGACACGAATGGAGAGACCAATAAGAGACTTAGCTAGAGAAAAGTCTATGAAAAGGAAACAATTAAGCTATGGAGGACAGCAACTACATAACATGGCCACACAAAGGAAATTGAAAGTGGGCGATTATGGTTTTTGTAAATGCTGTAAAGAAACAGAACAAAGTTCTAAATTAAACAAAGAGTTGAAGGTTCCCTTTTTATTGTAATAAGTAAAGGCCAAATAAGTTGATGCTTTCTGTGTTTAAATTCAGCAAAAAATTATTATCGTTCACACGGGAAATGTAAAGATAATTTCAGTAGCAGAGATACAGAATCCATTTTTTCAATCTTGATAATGATGAATATTGGAATCCAGATGCATTCCAAGAAACTGGATTCCAAACCGAAAATTACACAACAGAAAAGAACAATATGGAACGCTTGAAGAAGTAATGAAGGTAGATGATCAAAATCTCCAATCCTTCTTCGTGGATTCCCCCTAATTTTTTATGATGATAAATATGTATACAGAGGATTCAAACACGAAGAACAAAGAGAATCCTATAGTAGTAACACAAACTTCTTGTAATCAAAGAATACCTGATACTTCTCAAGGAAGTAGATTGATTAATTCCACTCCACAAACAAGAACTCAAGTAAGGAGGAATATAGACGCTCTTTCACCACTTTAATCAACAAGAGGGATTCAGATTATATTCGGATTCGGACAGTTGCTGACACGAGGAACGCCTGTATGTGCAGAAGTCACTAGAGGATACTTTAGTAACGACCACTTTGCAGATGGAACTGTTAGGGATAATGTGCCAAGTTCATGAAGCACTTCCCAAAGATTAATGAGGGTAACACATTCCAGAAGAATAATGTGATTTAGTCAACATTGAAGGCCAAAGATGATAGAAAAGAAGATCCGTCGTATATACCTCACCAGCAATTCAGAGGTTCGAGGGATGGTGGAACCAGAGGGTACAAGAAACCAAGACAGGCAAAGAGAGCAAGAATCTCTTCCACCTCTACCACCCAAGAACTGATAGAGCAACAAAAGAGTCATCTGAACCAGAGTTAAAGAGACCTCCAGTAAAAGAATCAAAATAAAATAGAAGGGAAATAACATTTCGTACATGAACTTGAAATTAAGAGTTAAAATCTCTTAGAATTGTAATTTTTTTTTTGTAAATATATTTTTTTATTTTATTTGTGTTTTCATTAATTTTTAGTTTTAAAGTTTTTTTATTATTTCTATTACAATTTAGTACACGAGCCAATCTTACTCAATCTCTCTCTTATTTTTTAAGTTAGAGTTTCATCATATTATGTTTATTATGTCCGTTACGAATTTCGGAAAATTTGTTTTTGGCCCAGGGGTCATGTCTTGGTTCTTTTGAACTAAAAAACATAAAAAAATAGAAATACTTAATTTTTATTTAGTAACGATTTTTTTTATTTATTTTTATTTTAAAAGGAAAAACCTAAAATAAGAATGCTAATATAATTTAAAGTTTTAATATTTTAATATTAAAACATCTAATAATTTATTTAATATTAAGAATCTTTTTAATTAATTTTAAATTAAGTATTAACCTTAAGCTATATAATCATTTGCTTGCTTTATTTTTAATTTTATAATTTAATATAATTAGTTTAGAGTATATAATCAACTTGCTTTTATTTTTTTTTAATTTGATTTTAATTCAGTAATTAGCCTTATGCTATAATTAGTTTTTGATTAATTATTGATTAGCCTGATCAGCTTTTATTGATATTAATTAGCCTCATGCTATAATAATGACCGTTTAATTAATTTCATTTTAATATATCAGAATTTGAGATATTTATCTTAGATTCAATAAATTGATTTTCATTTATAAATTTTATTATCAGGATAACACATCAAACTTGATTCAAATTTTAAAATTTTAAAATTAACGTAACTCTGTATAATCATAGGTAACTTTTAAAAAGAATTTAATAATTTTAATTAATTATTAATTTTACTTTTATTTTATTCTTATTTAATTTTATTTTAATTATTTTAATTTACTTTCATATGTTCACTCTCATCTAATATTAAATCGAAGTAATAATCATTTCAGACTGTAATGAAAATGTTAACGGTTCAAGTTGTTTTCATTCTCTTTTACCTCAGTCTTATCATGTCTCACTAACTTAATGAAGAACACGAGGGAGGAGAGTACTGCCAGGGGTATGCATTTTGTTATCACTGCCGGTGAAGTAGGTTTTTATGCGAAGAGTTCTTTGCTTGATTTGTATCTTTAGAATGCCCATCAGAAATTAAAAACCCTATTTATGGCAACATCAAAATGGTGGATACTTTAAAAGATAGATTTTTACCGCGTTTAATGAATAATTTTATTTAATATTTCTTCCTAAATTCTCAAAGAAGCACACATAAATGGGAATTTTCAACTCAATTAACAATTAGAACTAAAGTAAACATATCCCTTAAATTTAGGCTGAATTAAAAAGCTTAGCGAGGCACACATCCGGTGTGTATTAGCACCGATCCCACAACCAAGACTTCAAACAGAGAAGCTGCTTCTCGAAATTGAGCTGGGAGAGGCAGAGTCGTATCACTTAATATTTCTAGAGATGCTTTGTAGCGGACTGGAAGACGCGAGAGGTACGACCTAAGGTGTTAAGAATACGAAAGACTGTAAATGATTATTAGGAAACTTTGCGAGTACTTCAAATTTATTAGTTAATGAACTTAAAGAACAATTAAAGTCAAATACCCAAACATTATCAGAATTTTCCACACACTCTCAGTGATAAACAGTGCCTGATATCACGTTGCGCCGCAAAGGTTTCACTCAGCCTATTGACTTTCACAATCAGCAGAGAGATATCCAGTACTAATAGGATAGCTATCTCAACACACCACTATCTATACTCTCAATCCAGCTTAGAGTTATAGATAATATGCACAATAATCAAACAATTATTTACTAAATATATATCAAATATAATAATAATAATAATAAATAATAAATACTAATATTTATATTACCCGATAAATGATATTCCACATATCAAAGGATATTAGTTGGAGTATGGATGTCGTTTCCGGTGTTTTTAAGATAACGATGTAATGTCTATATCAGATGATTGCTAAACTTTAAGTGCCTTTTAGTCATCTCATCATAGTCTACCAAATTCACGTAAGACCACTGCACCTAATACTAATGGAACTCAATCCTCTTATTCACGATCCAGTATTCCACTTTTTTCTTGATATATTATCTCAATAGTGACTTAATACCTATTTATTAGTAATATCTAGTTGAGTGATTAGAAATGACCGACGCAGAACCTCGGATAAAGGCCACAATATAAATGGTCTTTGGATTACCTCTATCTCGTAAATAGTTTATTGAAGATTCATATATTGCTCCTGATTTCTTGATGTGGGGAGTTTGTTATTCCCTGTTATTTTAAGTATTATGTAGATCATTATGATTATGACATATGATAATGTTTACTCTTAATCTACCTGTCTTGTGATAATATCTCGAATTGGACTCGTGCCTAGATAGAAATCAACCTCCATCTTAGCCTATTGGTAAAAATTGAACTGTATTATGATAGTAGGTTACTCTAAGTCAAATATAAGCAGTTGTCCATAATGAGAAATATTCGGTATTGTTGCATTGAGCGAGTTAAAGATCAGGTCGTTGTCATATGAATTCTCAGCCCTCCGTTCGGCAAGTTGGACTTATGATCGTGGCGAATAAAAGTTTATAGCAACTGAGTTTTATTTATATGACACCTTATTTATTATTTTATTATCTCAATTTTCCTTTAATTTTCATTTTCGTATTATATTATTATATATATGATTGTTATATAATTATTATTAAAGTGTATATTACTATTATTAATCTTATTTATATTATTAGTCAAGAATTATTCAGGTATTCACACTTGATTAATATTGATTTCACGAATTGATTCATTATTATTTAAGAGGAATATTATATAAACTCTATCATGTTATTATTGATTATTCATTCATTTCTCAATCTCTCAAAGAGACTGAGGATTAACACGAACGCTACCTTGGGATAAGAGAGGACGTTCAGCCTTCAAATTGAGACTAAAGGTGTTTACTAAATGATTTTACCAGTTGGTCTGTTTTGCTGATTAAAGACACCTATTTTCTATGTGACATTATATACTATTATCTTCACCTGGATTCTTCCTGCTCAGATAAATCGCGATAAATGCTGTGCATCGTAAGTAAGCCATATAGTATATCCTCTGAAGAGATCAGAGAAGAGAGGCTAGTCTCGAGCGATGTAACACTAGAGAGCTACACAATGGTTGTATTACAACTATTGATTAATAAATGTGAAAAACTGTATAATTCTGGTCGAGGGAGAAAATAGGCAGGAATTGTGAATGTATGAGGGGAGTTTGGAAAGAGTAGTGGTTCTCAAATCAGGGTTGTGGAATCGGAGTCGGGGAGTTCGGTTTGTAGAGCACGCATTGCGGTAGGAGGTGAGTACGAGAGAATTTATAGAAATAAATATGGTGATAAGTTGTCTGTTGTAAATTTACTTCACACTCACGAGGGTGTGCTCATGCGTTGGATGTTGCGCACATTCGGTTAGATATAAATTTTACTCAAAAGTTAGTATAGAAAAGAGCTCGCCACCGAGTCATTCCTTAAGAGATATAATATTGTTCATATACTCTGCATCTCCACAATATGCGTCTGTGGAAATGCTGAATCTACTGTTTAGATAGAGCTTTTCTATGTCATCTTACATAATGTATTATAAAACATTCATAGAGTTAATGCTTGGAGTTCTCACCAAAGGTTCTCTTCGAGACCTCATGTGTGGTTATCCGTAAAGAATCTATCATATTACGTGAGTGAGAAGAGTATATTTCTCGCATTGATGGTGGAGTAGAAGAAAGATCAGCTGGGAATAACTAGAGCTAGACTGAGTTACAATATATTTATGTATATATCATATTACCGGATGATACGGAGCAACGATTATGCAGAATCGTTATGTACGGTTGTCTACGCTCTAGTAGGATACACTAAAGTTAATCCCATACACAGGTAACAGGTGGTGCGATGGAGGTATACAAATCTTATTGTGAGTGTATTGTTTAAAAGGGCCAGCTGAGAGTGGACTATGGTGTCCACATCTCTCTCAATACATTTTGATTATATAATTATATGACGTAATAATGTGGATTGATATAATAGAAATATATAATATAGCCAAATATGGCTATAGTAGAAATTACCGTAGATAGTTGAAAGAATTAACCGAGTATATTTAATGGTGAAAAGTCCCCACAAGATAAATAGTCTTCAAATTAACGGCGAAAAATATCCGCGAGACATAGTTTTATCGTCTCTATCATTATCTACACAGATAACAGAGGATAGATGATAAACCGATTACTTCATTTTCAAGTATCCCGCGAGTAACGATAACGGAACTACTTTTTTTGAGCTCACAGAAGAGTAAAGACCTTGCAACCCCTCCTGTGATATACTAGCATACACCGCCATAAATAAATTATAGACTCACTATCTATTCGTATATTCGATCTCTATATTATATATATATATTATATATACTAGGCTACTTATTAGTATATTTATAACTATATATAATGGTACTCAGTGGGATATAGACGGGTCTATTTTAGATCCTTTTTGAACGGGTACTCGTTACCTGCACATATGACCCCAATTAGGCACGTGAAAAAATAGTACAGGGTATCTCTATGGACATTAAATAGACTTTCTAGTATAGGGATTTGTTAATATAGTTTAGTGTTATTATATATAATATATATATATATATATATATTTATATATATATATATATATATATTTATTATTATATATATATATATATTATATATATATATATAATATATATTATTAGCGGAAGACGTGCCTTGGAGAATTCTTTAGTTAAAAAATAATTTTTTTTTAAACTAAAGAATACCCCAAGGGTAAACAGCAGAGATGGCAGGAGTCGGGGTCTCTCGGCCTTCCGGAGAACGACAGGGTAGGACTATTTCCCCCCTCCAGGGTCTCCCGGAACCCCGCTCTTTGGTATTTGGGTGTCGCGGGGGTTCCTCGCCCCTCCCTACGGGGTATGGAAACGTCCCCCTCTGTCCCCCGTCGGCTCGAGCCCCTTACTTTGCCGTGTAATACCTTTACAAATTATATTATTTAATATTTATATAATATATATATATATTATATAATTATATATATATATAATATATATATATATATATATATATATATATATATATATATATATATATATATTATTTGTAAAGGTAATTACCCTTGGAGTATTCTTTAGCTAAAATAAATTTTTTTTAAACTAAAGAATACCCCAAGATTAAACCGCAGAGATGGTAGGAGTCGGGGTCTCTCGGCCTTCCGGGGAACGAAAGGGTTGGACTATTTCCCCCCTCGGGGAGGGTCTCAGGAACCCCAGCTCTTTGGTATTTGGGTGTCGCAGGGGTTCCTCCGCCCCTCTCCTACGGGGTATGGAAAACGTCCCCCTCTCTGTCCCCCGTCGGCTCGAGCCCCCTACTTTGCCGTGTAATACCTTTACAAATAATATTATATATATATATATATATATATATATATATATAATATATATATAATATATATATTATTATATATATATATATATATATTATATAATATATCTATATATTCCAACATAAAATCAACATGCTAAAGTAGAAAATCTATTTATGTTCATAGAAGACACCCTGTACTATTTTTTTGGGGTAACGAGTACCGTCAAAAAGGGTCAATAATAAACAAAAAAAATTATCTATGCACGGTCTAATTTAACCCATATATGACGAAACTACCTTATATGAAGATTGTATACCGAGTTTCAGCTTTCTACGTCAATATTCAATGTTTGGGGGTTAGCATCCCCCCATGGGGGATGCACGGTCATGTAACCTCGTCAGTGGCGAGGTTACGTCATCCCTAAACGGGGTACCAAGTTTGAGCGAGATACCATGTAGCAAACTCTAGCCTGGGCGTGGTCGGGACGGTGTGGTGTGGTGCGGTGTGGGGATATAATAATATATATATATATATATATATATATATATATATATATATATATATTATATATATATATATTAATATATTAATTTAATTTATTTATTATTTATTCATTATTTATTTATTATTTATTTATTTATTTTTATTTAAATAAATAAAAAAAATAAAAATTACACCGGAATAAGATAACAAACGCCCCGTTATCAGTAAACACGCCGCGTAATCAGTGATCAAGCATGCCGCCTGATAAGGACGCTCAGAGAACGTCGTGAGATTGGGTGAGCGCCCACACCGGGGCCTACTATATAATTATATATATATATATATATTATATATATAATATATATATATATATATATATTAACTATATATAATATATATATATAATATTAAAATTTGAAAAAAATTTTAACAGCTTCCCTCCTCTGTTTTTATATTAAGTACTTAACCATTCAAAGGTTGTATTTGAAGACATATTAAACAATATTAAATATCGGTGAAATTGCATAATAAAAAGAAGAAAATAGTAGACTTTTCAAAGAACTTTATTTAGATTAAAAGTTTTATAAATATATGTTGAACCTTAAAATCATTGTAATTTTTTTCTTTTTTTTTGACATTTATTTCATCCGAAATATTTAGAATTTTTTTTTCTAAATTTTCCCCGCGGTGTGGCGCGAGCCCGACGGGGGACAGAGGGGGACGAAGTCCCCCCGTCTTCCACCGGGAGGCCGAGAGCCCCGACTCCTGCCATCTTTGCGGTTTTAAACCCTATGGTATTCCTTTTTAGTTAAGAAAAAGCAATAATTTTAATTCTCTTTACACTATGGTATTACTTTACTAAAGGATACCATAGGGTAAACCGTCAAAGATCGCAGGAGTTGGGCGTCTCTCGCGTCCCGGTGGACGAACCTCCCGCGGTCGGCTCCAAGCCCCTAAAACTTTCTACATATTTAAAAAAATAAAAACAAAAAAACGATGATTTTTAGGTTCAATATATATTTATGAAACTTTTAATCTAAATAA
>JABUQX010017896.1:25000-27500 GCA_015478945.1 Trachelipus rathkii
GACTTTGGAACATGGCATGGCAGACATCAAGGCGGAGCTGATGTCCATCTCCGCCATGCTACGGTCTCAAAGGGACTCTCGTTCCCGCAACCGCTCCTCTTCAGGTCGTCGCTTTTCTGACCGTTCTCCTACCCCAGGCCCTCAGCAATATCCAAATGGGTATTGTTTTTACCACCACCGGTTTGGCCTGAAAGCGAATAAGTGCAACCAACCCTGCATTTTTTCGGGAAACCCCCTAGCCAGCGGTCCATAAAGGCGGTGGATCCAGCTGGCCACCCCTCCGTTTGTTCTTCCTCTCCGCCTTCCTCGTCCCAGGATGTACTGCGCCTTTTCGACAGGTCTACAAACCTGTTCTTTCTAATCGACACCGGTGCTTCGTATTTGCTTCTTCCTCGAGATGCTACCCAGAAGTCCGCTGTTCCTCTTCCTGACCGGGCTCTTTACGCTGCAAATGGTAGTACCATCCCTGTCTATGGTGAGCGTTTGTGCACCTTAGACCTCTCTCTCCGCCGTCAATTTCCCTGGGTATTCGTGGTTGCTGATGTGACCCAACCCATTTTGGGAGCTGATTTTCTGTCACATTTCGACCTTATGGTCGATCTAAGAAACAGGAGATTGGTTGACGGTTGTACGTCTCTGTCTTCTGCAGGTACCGTAGTTTCTTCTGCTCTCAAAGGCATCTCTGCGGTTGCTCCTTCTTCTGGTACCTCCCCCTTCTTCACCATCCTGCAGAAGTATTTTCCTGTTGAAACCCTGTTCTTCTTCCTCTCCTGTTCAACATTCTGTGCGCCATCATATAGAGACTACGGGCTCTCCCACCTTCGCTCGTGCTCGGCGTCTGCCTCCTGACAAGCTCAAGGCAGCAAGGCGGAGTTTAGGAGGCAGCATGCCACGAGCCAGGTATCATTCGCCCGTCCAAAAGTTCATGGTCCTCCCCCCTCCACATGGTGCCTAAAAGTGCTTCTGATTGGAGGCCTGTGGGAGATTTTAGGGCTCTGAACGCTTGCACAATACCAGATCGCTACCCGGTCCCGCACATCCAGTCTTTCACCTCGAATCTGGCCGGTAAGACCATCTTTTCACATTTGGATCTTGTCAGGGCGTATCACCAGATCCCAGTAGCAGTAGAGGACATACCGAAGACGGCCATCATCACCCCTTTTGGACTCTTTGAGTATACCAGAATGCCGTTTGGTTTGCGGGGGGCAGCTCAGACTTTCCAACGCTTCATCGATGACGTTCTTAGAGGTCTCCCCTTCGCCTTTGCTTATCTGGATGACCTCCTCATAGCTTCCTCTTCTCCTGCCGAGCATGAACAACATCTACGTGCCGTTTTTGCCAGGTTGGACGAATGTGGCATGCGTCTCAACCCGGTAAAGTGTGTTTTTGGTGTCCCTTCTCTTAACTTTTTGGGACACACTGTTTCAGCGGATGGCATTTGTCCTCTTGCAGAGCGCGTGGAGGACATTCGCATCTTCCCTAGGCCTGTCTCTCAGAAGCAGCTTCGTCAGTACCTCGGCATGCTTAACTTCTATCATCGTTTTCTCAAATCGGGCGCTGAAATTCTTCGACCCCTCACCGCTCTCATCCGCCCCAAGCACCGAGGCAGTTCTACAAAAGTGGACTGGTCTGACGAAGCTACTGCTGCTTTTGAAGCTTCAAAAGAAGCACTCGCTTCTGCCACACTCTTAGTCCACCCCCAGGACTCAGCTCCGACCAGAGTTCAGGTAGATGCCTCCGATTTTGCTGTCAGAGGTGTTCTCCAGCAGCACCTGAACGGAGTGTGGTCTCCTCTCGCCTTTTTTCTCTCTCGCAAGTTGCAACCTCCTGAGACTCGCTACAGTGCTTTCGGGAGGGAGTTACTTGCGATGTATCTCGCCGTCCGTCATTTTCGCTACTTTCTGGAGGGTCGTGAGTTCCACATACTCACTGATCACAAACCACTTACCTTCGCTATGGTCTCCAGAAACGAAGGGCACTCTCCTCGAGAAGCTCGTCACCTTGAGTATGTCTCACAGTTCACTACTGATGTCAGACATATTTCAGGTGTCGACAACTTCACTGCTGACGCTCTCTCCCGCATTGAAATTGACGCGATTTCAGCCTTACCCAACATCGACTACAACGCAATGGCAACGTGCAGACTACTGAGGATCCCTGCCTTCCACAAGACTCTTCCTCAAGCTGGACGTGCGCTCCAACTCCCTGGGCAGAGAAAAACTTCTTGTGCGATGTCTCTCAGGGATCTCCTCGTCCTTTCGTACCTGCATCACGTTCCGTAAGGCTGTCTTCCTCAATCTTCACTCGCTTTCCCACCGGCAATTGAGGCTTCACGCACTGGTTGCTGCCCGATTTTGTGGCTGATCTGAATGCCGATTGTAGCAACCTGTGTCGCACTTGTCTTCCTGCCAGCGTTCTTAAGGTCCACCGTCAACAAGTCCCCGCTAGGCACTTTCTTACCTCCTGGTGCTCGCTTTGAATGTGTCCACATCGACATCGT
>JABUQX010017896.1:30000-37500 GCA_015478945.1 Trachelipus rathkii
TTCGGTCTTCCCTTGGTCTTCTGCCCTCTGGTGTCCATTCCCATCATCTTTTCGGTATTCTCTCCTGCTCCATCCTCTCCAGATGTCCCCACCATCTCAATCTCCCTACATCCATCTTCAGTGTCATCTTCTTCACACCTATATCTTCTCTAATAACTTCATTCCTTATTCTGTCTCTCCTACTCTTTCCAATCATAGTTCTTAATATCCTCATCTCTGTCGCTTGTATTCTACTCTCCTCTCTTCTCGTTGTTGTCCATGTTTCAGCTCCGTACAGCAGTGTTGGAGTCAGTATGCTGTTAAAAATCACTTTTTTAACCTCTATTCCGATGCTTCTATCTTTCATCATGGGGTATACCGCTTTCATAACTAATCCATACTTTTCCATTCTTCGCGTAATCTCTTCTCCACTTCCTCCCCTTCTGTAAAAACACCCTCTAAGATAATTGCAGGTACTTACAACCTTCACCTCCTCCTCTCTCACCATCATTCTCATCCCCTCCTCATTTCCTCCGGTTACTATTAATATCTCTGTATGTTCATCTTCATCCCTGCTTCTTCAACTCCCCGCGAAAACAATCACCACCTCTTGATCGCCTCCCTCTCTCCTCGCTCCAACATGCCAGATCGTCCGCATATGCCATTATGTACCCTTCAAATTCTCCCAGTCTCTCTTTCACTTTCCTTATCACCACGTCTAAATATAATATAAACAACAGTGTCGATAAAACACTCCCCTCCTTCACTCCTGTTTTCACCTCAAACCTTATATCGTTCTTACACTCAGTTCTAACATTACAGCTGCATTTCTCATACATACTTTCTATCTCCTTCTTTAATCTACCCTTCACTCCATAATTCCTCTCCATAGCTCTCCAGAGCTTTTTCCTTGGCACCGAATCGAATGCCTTTTGCAGATCGATGAAGGATACAAAGAATCTCTTGCCATATTCCAACATCTTCTCCGAGACCATTCTCAGTGTGAATAAGAGGTCCGTCGTTCCTCGTTCCTCTTCCCCTTCTATACCCGTATTGTTCTTCTCCGAGTCTCGGCTCTACCTTCTCTCTCAACCTCCTCTCCAATATTCTTTCGTATATTTTCGTCAGATGGTCCATCAGTGAGATACCTCTATAATTATTACAGCTTCCAGCATCTCCTTTAACTTTATATATCTGTATTATTATTGCTTTGTCCCACCTTTCCGGCACATTTCCCTCTCTGCAACACTTGCTCATCAAACTGATGATTCTCCTTTTCAGCTCCTCTCCTCCCTCCACCCCCAACTCCACAGCCATTCCATCCTCTCCTGGAGCTTTACCCTTCTTCATTCTTTTTACAGCCTCTTCATATTCCTCCACCGTTATCTCTCCGCCTTCATCCTCCTCTTCCTCCTCCCTCGTCTGATCTGCAGATTCTTCCTCTTGTTCTCTGTATTCTACATTTAGCAGATCTTCATTGTATTCGGTCCATCTATCATTTCTTTCTTCCGGTCTCACAAGAATCTCTCCGTTTCTATCTTTTATATTTCTAGTTACGCTTTTTGGTTTTCTATACGTCTTCGCCATCTTAAATAGCTTTTTCTTCCCTTCGCCCACATCTCTCGTTATTTCTCCTGCCCAATTTCTCTCTGTCTCCACTTTTTGCTCTCCTCTTTATTCTGTCTGCCTCATTCCTTGCATGTACATATTCCTCACTTTCTACCGTTGTTCTTCTTTTCAGCCACTTCCTCATTTTCCCTGTTTTTTCTTAATTGCTTTTTTCACTTATTCCCGTTCCACCTGTTGTATGTCTCTTCCCTAGTACCCCCCTCCTACATTTCTTTTACCAAGAGTTTTTCTCTCTGCCACTTCCCTGATGACATCCTTGCAGTCCTTCGTTTTCTTCTCCATTCCTTAGGGTTTCCTGCATTTCCCGCTTTCATAATTTCGTCTCGTTTCTTGTTCTGCCAACGTTCATCCACTCTGATTCACTGCCCCTCTTCTTGCTCATTTACTCTTCCCCTCCCTCTTATCTTCAATATCCGCCACCAACAGTCCTATGATCCGCATCCAGGACAAACCTTCCAGGGATTACTTTACATTCTTTATCATCCTTTTATCGGAGACTATCATGTAGTCTATCACTGATTTTTGATCGTATTGTTCCGTTACCTGATTCCATCTATACCTCGTAAAGATATGCGACTCTCTATGCTTAAAAAACTTGTTCATTATTTTTAGATCGTTTCTCACACAAAAATCGATCAACGCCTCTCCCTCCATGTTTCTTGTCTCCTCTTCAAATGGTCCCAATACTCTCTCCATCTCTCTTCTCTTTCCTACTCTAGCGTTGTAATCTCCCATCAACACGCACCTCTCCCCCTCCTCCTCCATCCCCACCTCTTCTTCCATCAATTCCATAAATCTAGTTTTTTCCTCCTCTGAGTGCCCCTGTTGTGGTGCATATACCTGGAATATTCTATATTTTATCCGTGAATCTCGCCGAAGTCGTCGTCTAAAGTTCTGTCCTGCTTCCGAGGCTCGCGCTGGTTTTTTTTTTTCCTATATATATATATATATATATATATATATATATATATATATATATATATATATATATATATATATATATATATATATATATATATATATTATAATATTATATATATATATATATATATATATATATATATATATATATATATAATTTAGTGATGGAGCGAAGCTGAATTTTTGCATAACCGCGGTTTGGCGGTTTTTTTGCGGTTCCTAAATTTTTCAACAACCACGATTGCGGTTTTTTTGCGGTTCTTAAATTTTCAACAACCGCGGTTTCAGTTGTGCAATAAAAAAATTTAACCATTGCTTTGTTTACTACTACTACTACTACTACATAATAATAATAATAATAATATTATTATTATAACCTTGAAAATTTTTAAATTTCTGGTCTTTTAATGTGCATTTAGCCTTTGTTTACAAGAGTTATCAGGGTACGGAACGAGGACCCTTGCACAATGCACAACACCATCCACTTTCCCCATCCTCCGCTGTATGGAAACTGGAAAGTATCCGACTAAAGATGCTTCTTTAGTTATTCGTGTTTGTAACTTTTAGAAGCGGCAAGTTGGATTTAAGGAATAACAATTTTCTGCATTTTCTCCTGTTAATCTCATCTTTTTCTCGTCATAAATTATATATATATATTATATATATATATATATATATATATATATCTACATTATTACATATATATTTCATATATATATATATAATATATATATATATATATATATATATATATATATATATATATATATATTATATATATATATATATATATATATATATATATATATATATATATATATATATATATATATCTTCCCCGACTACAAATACCCTGAAACTTTTATGCAGATCGGACGAACAGAAAATTTTTTTGCCAATTTTTTAATTTCAAAACCCCAAAAAACTAAGTTTAGAAAATCGATCATTGTTCGGATTTGGTGTCAAATATCAATATTTCCTTCCCAAATTTTTTAGGTAATATTCTAATCTTTGTGTATTTCAAATTTTTGAAGTCATATCGAAAAACATTGTACGACTAGTATTTGAAAAATGTGAGGAAGATCAGGTTGAAAAAATTAAAATAGAAAAGAAATTACTATTTTAGGAAGAAAACACCCGAAAAGGACGTTTAGACGTCAGAAAAAGGCTGATTGGTGTTTATATAGTCAAAATAGGCTGAAAATTAAGAATTTGGGGTCCATTTTAAGAATTGGGGGTAAAATACGGCTCAGTCCGGAGCCAAAAATCAACACTTTTCCGTTAGAGACAAATTGTAGAAACGCAACCTAAATCATTTAGGGTATTTTTTCTTCTTCTTATTTTTTCGGTGTTTACCTAATTTTGTCTTTTTTTAGCAACTATTTTTCTCAGATCTTCTTAACGACAACTCTTATTATATATTGATAATGAATTACAAATAATTTAAGGCGTATTAATAATCAATAATAATATAATTAAATAATAATAATAATATAATAATAATAATAATATAATAATAATAATAATAATAATAATAATAATAATAATAATAATAATAATAATAATAATAATAATAATAATAATAATAATAATAATAATAATAATAATAATAATAATAATAATAATAAAAATAATAATAATAATAATAATAATAATAATAATAATAATAATAATAATAATAATAATAATAATAATAATAATAATAATAATAATAATAATAAAATAAAAATAAAAATAATAATAAAATAATAATAATAATAATAATAATAATAATAATAATAATAAAAATAACAATAACAATAATAGTAATAATAATAATAATTTTCAATTTTTCAATCTCAAAAAGTTTATTCAGAAAGAGAAAAATAAATAATTTGTATTGTTAAGTTTAATATACAGTTATAATAAATAGTTCTAGCATTATACAATATTTAATGATACACAATTTCTGGAAGGGAACTACTAACTGCAAGACAGTATTGTGTCCTTTGAGCCCCAAAAATAATACAAACATAATTGCATTTAAGTTGTTGGGTTTAAGGATTGGGCTTAATGTAATCCACTATAACAATTATTATGCAATATTTTCAAAATAGTAATTAAAATATTAATTAAATTATTAATTAAGATCGTAATATAATAATAATAATAATAATAATAATAATAATAATAATAATAATAATAATAATAATAATAATAATAATAATAATAATAATAATAAAAACGATGGGAAGAATAACGATGATGATGATGATGATAAATAATAAAATGATGATGATAAATAATAATAATTATAGCTAATGAATATAATAAACTTAAGAGCAATAGCAAAATAATAATAATAATAATAATAATAATAATAATAATAATAATAATAATAATAATAATATATAATAATAATATAATAAATAATAATAATAATAATAATAATAATAATATAATAATAATAATAATAATAATAAATAATAGTTACAATCATTACCATAATCATGACTTTTAATAACGGGTACTATGGTGGTATCCAGTTTTATGTTAATAAAATGGATAGATGTACATAAGTAAAATCGCTGGTCAATTTTTTTTTTTTTTTACAGGTAAACACCACCGCTCACGGGCAGTGCCCTAATCTAGGAGGGGGTGTAGGGTGTATACACTTATTAATATTGATTTAGATAATAAGTTTTTACTTTTTTAGCAAAAGACAATAATAATAATAATAATAATAATAATAATAATAATAATAATAATAATAATAATAATAATAATAATAATAATAATAATAATAATAATAATAATAATAATAATAACAATAATAATAATAATAATAGATTATTAATAATAATAATAATAATAATATAATAATAATAATAATAATAATAATAATAATAATAATAATAATAATAATAATAATAATAATATTTTACAAAAATTTCAAAAGAATAAAGTGTATGTGCGTTCGTGTTTTAAGATAGATGTAAACATGATGATGTAAACATAGCCTTAGATCAGTATGCATCCGTTGCTCATGACCCATCTGATTGATGTTCATACGTTTAATTATAGTGACCTTAATGCATTTGTATCTTTTGTGTATGAACGCGAGCTGTTTTTTACGCAACATGGGTTTGTACCTTCGTAATGGTTTGCAGAATTATGTAACATGCCTGATTCTTTGTGTGGGGAGTTGTGTATTCCTGTTTATTTTATTTGTGGGTATTTGTTAGACCAATATGAAATTGTTCTCTTTAATCACATGCTTGTTTATGAGTGTGCTGTGCTGTGCTCCTTGCTTTGGTAAAACGTGAAGTAGGACTAAGAAGAAAGAGAGCATAAATGTCGCGCGTGATTGGCTAAAGTCGGCGTGTTTTGATCAGCCGTCGGTATGATTGATCGGTTTAAAGTTTAAACAACGTTTTATTTGCTTATTTAATTATTATTATTATTATTATTATTATTATTATTATTATTATTATTATTATTATTATTATTATTATTATTATTATTATTATTATTATTATTATTATTATATGAACATTTATTTTTGATTTCAAAAAGAAACATTTAAATTTATTCTCTCTCTCAAAGAGATGAGGATTAGACCTTTGGAAGAGCGTTCAGCTCAAAGACAAAGTTTTTAATGATTTTCGTTGTTGTTATTGATAAGGTTAACTATCTATATGAATTATATTCGGCTCCGTGATAAAAATCGGAATCTGATGAGAAGCCTGATCCGAAGCCGGTGTCGGAGCTGGTGCCGAAGCTAAGACTTGTTTAGGCAATGTATAAGGTGTAAAACATGAAATCTGGGGTAAGGAAGGATCGCGGATCCATTTTGAGTGGTCTCAGCCCCAGGGTTGTGGATTCGGAGTCGGGGAGTCGGTAATTTTGAAGAGGGTAGAGTCGGAGTCGGAAATTTTGAAAAGGGTAGAGTCGGTAATTTTCAAGAGGTCGTGGTCGGAGTTGGAATCGGTAACTTTCAAGATAGTAGAGTTGGAGTCAGAAAATTTTGAACTGACAAAGTTGTGAATTGTGACTCTGTTAGTGACTTCAATCACTTCATAAGATAAACGTAGATAAGAGTAAGGTTATGGTTGTGACTTGTGAGTAAGGACAGTTCTCGGTGTGAAGTTATGTTAGATGGTGAGTAGCTGGAATAAGTGTCTGAGTTTAAATATTTAGTATATATCATGGATGAAAAGGGAACGGATGATGCAGAGTGTAGTAGGAGAGTTGTGAATGGCAGGAAGGTGGCTAGTGCAATTAAATTGTTGGTGGATGTAAAGGGACAGCCTTGAGTGCGCTAGGGTCTTACATGAGGGTATGTTTAATATACACAAACCAATAAATTACCTAAGGTACCGTAATTAATGTCATAGTCAAAAGCTAAAAATAACGGAGTAACGGAGAATAGTTACTTTTCCTTTCAAAGAAACGGAATAACGATAACGGAACTACTTTTTCCCAGTAACGGAGTAACGATAACGGAACTACTTTTTTGAGTAACGATGCCCACCTCTGTATAATATATTATAAATTTTTATATATTATATTTATATTATATTTTATATATAATAATATAACTATTATTATATATATTATATAATATATATATATATGTATATATATATGAGAAAGTCTATTTATAGACCTTTTTAACGGTACTCGTTACCCCCCAAAAAAATAGTACAGGGTATCTCTATGGACCATAAATAGACTTTCTAGTATAGGGATTTGTTAATTTAAGGTTAGGTTATAATAACTATATTATATATATATATATATATAATATATATATATATATATATATATATTATATTATATATATTATATATATATATAATAATATATATATATTATATAATATATATATTAATATAATATATTTATATATATATATATATATATATATATATATACTTATATATATATATATTAATATATAATATATAATATATATATGTATTGTGTAAG
>JABUQX010017896.1:45000-48869 GCA_015478945.1 Trachelipus rathkii
TTTTACCACCACCGGTTTGGCCTGAAAGCGAATAGGTGCAACCAACCCTGCACTTTTTCGGGAAACCCCCTAGCCAGCGGTCCATAAAGGCGGTGGATCCAGCTGGCCACCCCTCCGTTTGTTCTTCCTCTCCGCCTTCCTCGTCCCAGGATGTACTGCGCCTTTTCGACAGGTCTACAAACCTGTTCTTTCTAATCGACACCGGTGCTTCGTATTCGCTTCTTCCTCGAGATGCTACCCAGAAGTCCGCTGTTCCTCTTCCTGACCGGGCTCTTTACGCTGCAAATGGTAGTACCATCCCTGTCTATGGTGAGCGTTTGTGCACCTTAGACCTCTCTCTCCGCCGTCAATTCCCCTGGGTATTCGTGGTTGCTGATGTGACCCAACCCATTTTGGGAGCTGATTTTCTGTCACATTTCGACCTTATGGTCGATCTAAGAAACAGGAGATTGGTTGACGGTTGTACGTCTCTGTCTTCTGCAGGTACCGTAGTTTCTTCTGCTCTCAAAGGCATCTCTGCGGTTGCTCCTTCTTCTGGTACCTCCCCCTTCTTCACCATCCTGCAGAAGGATTTTCCAGCGCTGTTGAACCCCTGTTCTTCTTCCTCTCCTGTTCAACATTCTGTGCGCCACCATATAGAGACTACGGGCTCTCCCACCTTCGCTCGTGCTTGGCGTCTGCCTCCTGACAAGCTCAAGGCAGCCAAGGCGGAGTTTGAGCACATGCTCGAACTTGGTATCGTCCGCCCTTCCAAAAGTTCATGGTCCTCCCCCCCTCCACATGGTGCCTAAAGGTGCTTCTGATTGGAGGCCTGTGGGAGATTTTAGGGCTCTGAACGCTTGCACAATACCAGATCGCTACCCGGTCCCGCACATCCAGTCTTTCACCTCGAATCTGGCCGGTAAGACCATCTTTTCACATTTGGATCTTGTCAGGGCGTATCACCAGATCCCAGTAGCAGTAGAGGACATACCGAAGACGACCATCATCACCCCTTTTGGACTCTTTGAGTATACCAGAATGCCGTTTGGTTTGCGGGGGGCAGCTCAGACTTTCCAACGCTTCATCGATGACGTTCTTAGAGGTCTCCCCTTCGCCTTTGCTTATCTGGATGACCTCCTCATAGCTTCCTCTTCTCCTGCCGAGCATGAGCAACATCTACGTGCCGTTTTTGCCAGGTTGGACGAATGTGGCATGCGTCTTAACCCGGCAAAGTGTGTTTTTGGTGTCCCTTCTCTTACTTTTCTAGGACACACTGTTTCAGCGGATGGCATTTGTCCTCTTGCAGAGCGCGTCGAGGCCATTCGCACCTTCCCTAGGCCTGTCTCTCAGAAGCAGCTTCGTCAGTACCTCGGCATGCTTAACTTCTATCATCGTTTTCTCAAATCGGGCGCTGATATTCTTCGCCCCCTCACCGCTCTCATCCGCCCCAAGCCACCAGAGGCCAGTTCTTACAAAAGTGGACTGGTCTGACGAAGCTACTGCTGCTTTTGAAGCTTCCAAAGAAGCACTCGCTTCTGCCACACTCTTAGTCCACCCCCAGGACTCAGCTCCGACCAGAGTTCAGGTAGATGCCTCCGATTTTGCTGTCGGAGGTGTTCTCCAGCAGCACCTGAACGGAGTGTGGTCTCCTCTCGCCTTTTCTCTCGCAAGTTGCAACCTCCTGAGACTCGCTACAGTGCTTTCGGGAGGGAGTTGCTTGCGATGTATCTCGCCGTCCGTCATTTTCGCTACTTTCTGGAGGGTCGTGAGTTCCACATACTCACTGATCACAAACCACTTACCTTCGCTATGGTCTCCAGAAACGAACGGCACTCTCCTCGAAAAGCTCGTCACCTTGAGTATGTCTCACAGTTCACTACTGATGTCAGACATATTTCAGGTGTCGACAACTTCACTGCTGACGCTCTCTCTCGCATTGAAATCGACGCGATTTCAGCCTTACCCAACATCGACTACAACGCTATGGCAACGTGCCAGACTACTGAGGATCCTGCACTTCCACAAGACTCTTCTCTCAAGCTGGAGTGGCTCCAACTCCCTGGGATAGAGAAGAAACTTCTGTGTGATGTCTCTCAGGGATCTCCTCGTCCTTTCGTACCTGCATCGTTCCGTAAGGCTGTCTTCCTCAATCTTCACTCGCTTTCCCCCACACCCTGGCATTGAGGCTTCACGCAAACTGGTTGCTGCCCGATTTGTGTGGCCTGATCTGAATGCCGATGTAGCAACCTGGTGTCGCACTTGTCTTCCCTGCCAGCGTTCTAAGGTCCACCGTCACACCAAGTCCCCGCTGGGCACTTTCTTACCTCCTGGTGCTCGCTTTGAACGTGTCCACATTGACATCGTTGGACCTCTGCCTCCCTCCCGCGGTAAGAAATACATTCTTACGTGTATAGATCGGTTCACACGTTGGACCGAGGCTATTCCTCTCTCTGTCGCCAACGCGGAATCCATAGCTAAAGCTTTCTTGGCTCATTGGATTTCGCGCTTTGGTGTGCCGCTTTCTGTCACAACGGACCAAGGTAGACCTTTTGAATCCTTTTTATGGAGAGATTTGATGAATCTTCTTGGTTCAGAGAAGATTCACACGACTTCTTTCAATCCAAAAGCGAACGGCATTGTTGAACGTTTCCACCGTCAGCTAAAGGCTTCTCTTCTAGCTCAGCCCAATCCGGAAAATTGGACTGACGCTCTCTCCCTTTCGTAATGCTTGGTATTCGCTCCGCTGTTAAAGAGGATCTGCACTGTTCGGCTGCTGATTTAGTGTATGGTTCTCCTCTTCGTCTTCCCGGTGACTTCTTCTCACAGTCTTCTCCTCCTTCTACAGCCGACCCGCTTGCTTATCTTACCCGCTTGAGGCGCTGTGCTTCGTCGTGGAGACCAACTCCTTCTCGTCCACACAAGGTGCATTCCTATATCCCTAAGGACCTTTCTTCCTGCACTCATGTGCTTTCTTGACATGACTCCCTAACGCAACCGCTCTCCAAGCTAAGTACAGATGGACGCTTTTCCAGTGATACTTAGGAAGGAGAAATTCTTCACGATACAGCGTCCCACAAGCACAGAAGTCGTTTCGATCGACCGCCTTAAGCCTGCTTTCTTCCAGGCGAATCCTCTTCCTGTTCTCGACCCTGACGCTTTACCTTTTGTTTCCATTTCTCCCCCTTCAACTCGTTCTTTTAACGTTCCTATTTCTCCTCCTGCATCTCTTCCTCCTCCTTCTCCTCCTCCTCCTCTCCCTTTTCCTGATCCTCTTCCTTATCCTCCTCCCCCTCCTTCTCCGCAGCCAACAGCACCAATACGACCGGCTCAGACTCCACCCGCACGGTCATCGTCATCCTTGCCTCCCTCCACTCCGGCTCAGGATTCTTTACCTCCAGCTCCACCTCGGGCTACTCTTACGACACATGCAGATGTTCCGACTCGCCCGATCACCCGCTCACAATCTGGAAATCCTGTCCAGACTCCATCCCAAGCTCCTACTAGACAATCGAGCAGAGGTAGGCATATTCGATGGCCGGCGCGCTATTTGGATTAAAGTATCGTGCCTTTAGCACTGCAGGGGAGTACCTGTGGTGACGAAGTCAGGTTAAGTCCAAATACCGCGCAAATATTAAATTGTAAAAACGTAATATGTGACCGCACTCTCATTTTCTCACCATGGCAAATTCGAAATTAAAATACTACTAACATGCCTCTAGCATTTTCATTCTAGCGCCATTTTTTTCTTTACGATAACGCTGTTCATGACGCTCTACATTATTTTCGCTTAACCAGCGTAATTAGGCTTACTAAAGCCAAGTTAATTGACTTTTATAACGTGGACACTGGGGTTTCAGGCTCAGCTTTGCTTTCACTTTCATGCTGTA
>JABUQX010017897.1:0-22500 GCA_015478945.1 Trachelipus rathkii
TCATCACTTCAATTATAGTTAGCGTAGAAGCAACGCAATGCCCCCCAATCAGCCCGATCAAAGTGCCAGAAAAACCGCATAGGGCAGGATGGAGATGTTGGAGAAAGTATTAAAATTAAGTGATATAAGGTTGTGGTCAGATTTACCGCACGGTAGGAGCGAAGGTGGTGTATTTATAGAGAAGGACTAGTGGTGAAACATAGGTCAAAGTGTGTTCAAGAATCGGACTTTGGGACGATCCGGAATGTGTGTAGGTTGTTTAATCAGCTGCTCAGATCGTTGAGAATACTGAATGATTCCGGCTCCTCCCAAACTAAATCAGTACGAGAGGAACCCAACAATTCAGTTTGTGTACATTGAAATCCCCTAAATAGAGGACCTCAGTATTTGGATGAGAAGATATAACAGTCTCGTGAGAAGTAGTAAGGTAATCAAAAAAGGCATGAAAATCTGTTCTGTTAGGAGAACAGTAGCAGAAGCATAAGAATATTGTAGTAGAAGGAAGAAAGATTTTAAGCCACAGAACATCGAAGTTAGGAGATTCGAGATTCTCGAGACGTGTTATAGGAATGTTTATATTTACATAGGCACATACTCCACCCTTCAAACGGAAATTATAAAATAAGTTATAGTTGGATATATTAAACGAGTTGAAGGATGAATTCTTAGCCATCTGGGTCTCAGACAAGAGCATAAAATTAGGTTTAGAGTTAGAGAGGTAGTATTCCATGGATGCAGAGTTAGAGTGCAAGCCATTGATGTTGGTAAAGTCAAAAGAAAGCCACGCCTGTGCAAATCTGCTATCATACACGCACACGCACACGCACACGCACACGCAATCACAAAAAAAAACAGACAGAAACAAATAGACAAAAACCAAAGGAGAAATGAGGAAAAATTATTCGTACGCTAAAACCTAAATTTTAAAACGATAAAACCCTATTTACAGTAAATATCTAAAATATGAATAATCCAGAAAGTTTAAAAACACTCACGCACTCACACGCTCTCACGAAATTGCGTACAAAAAAAAAAAAAAATACTATTGATCAACTAAAAAAGTAGATAAATCTGTATAAATTATAATAATGGCTGTCCAAATTGGTAAATTTTACGCTAAAGACCAAGTTGGAGAAACGCTAAAAATCTAAGTTAAAAGGAAATCGAGGAAAAAAAAACATAACTTGGTACTAGCTATCTATATCGAACTAGATTTATTATTGAATCTAAAAGTTTCTCATAATTTTTCACCCAAAAAGTAAGAAGTATCGGCTAAGTATCGGCCATTTTAACCGATACCGATACCGATACCGATACCATCAAAAATGGCCGATACTACCGATACCGATACCGATACCGATACTATCGGTACATCCCTAATATATATATATATATATATATATATATATATATATATATATATATATATATATATATATATATATATATATATATATATATATATATATATATATTACAGAGAAACTTTTCCCCCTCGTCAGGGTTCAGAACATTGAAAACAGCGTCGCCGTTGGACAATGTACAGGAGACTCTACCACTGCTCCAATCCGCATACATAAATTAAAAAAGCGTCTCGGATCAGTTTCCAAGTCCCCTACTTCGACATCGCTGTGGACACTGAGGGCTCATTTAAATCCATTGGAGTTTGTTTGGAACCCTTACTGGGGCCACATGGCATTCCGCTGGCGGTGCCCCTTGATTACAGGAGGAACCAACCAAAGTCAAGCAACGCCAACATGGGCACAATTACTGTTGCGAAGAGATTGCAATATTAAGACGGAGTAGAGTCTCTTGGATGTTGTCGAACGGCGACGCTGTTTGGCCCAAATCCTGGTGCGGATGAAAGATTTTTTCATCTTATTTTCACGTAAAAAAGCACTGCATTCACCGATTGCAACCTAAGCAAAGATTCGAGATTTTGTTTAAAGTCATGCAAGTTTGAGTATCATGCACAATATTGCTATATGAAATACAGAATTCACACGAAAGAAAATTATCGATAAATTTATGGTGCTTTACTATTTTTCTTTATATATATATATATATATATATATATATATATATATATATATATATATATATATATATAGTATATATTTATATATATATATATGCTACTATATATATATATGCTATATATATTAACTATATATATATATATAATGAATAGGTTAAGGCCTAGATTTTTACGGCACAGTCGTTCCATCTAGGTTAGGTCAAGGTTTAGGGGATCGTCGATCCATCTTAGTTAGGTATCGGTTTAGGACCATGCTAGTTCAGGTTATGATAAGTTTTGTTATGTGTACACAGGGTAAATCTGTGTATACTTAACAAATCTTATCATAACCTAACTAACAGAGACCTAAACGAGACCTAACTGGCGATCCTGCAAATAACATAATATTGATGGAAGTACAGTGGCAGTAAACATAGAACTAAGCTAATTCATCTTAACCTTACCTCCCGAGCTCTACCTAGCCCTTACCTTGCAAAATAATATATATATATATATATGTATGTATATATATATAATATATATATTATATATATATACAATATATATATATTTATATATATAATATAATATAATGTAATAATATATAATAATAATATATAATAATAATATAATAATATATATATATATATGCTATCTATAATAATATATGGACTATAATAATAATATATATATATATATATATAAAAATAACTAATATATATAATAATAATATGTAATAATAATATGTAATATTATATATATATATAATAATAATATATATAAATATGATTTATAAAAAAATATATATATATATATATATATATATATATATGCTGCTGCTATATATATATTACAGCTAACACCACTCATGGGCAGGGCCTAATCTAGGAGGGTGCGTACTCAGTTAACGTCTGAGTAGAACGAAGCCAAGCTCAAGGAGAGAATAGCTCACGTTCTCCCACCTGACCAGTTGTGAACCTGTGACCCTCGCTTTGTTTAGCGAGTGCACTACCATTGAGCTACCGGGCGTTTTTATATAAACAAACATAAAATACCCCCAAAAATTATATATATATATATATATATATATATATATATATATATATATATATATATATATATATATATATATATATATAAATATATATATATATATATATATCTGTAAATATATATACCTACCAACTATATATATATGTATAACTATGCTCGCACCTCCAATAATAATATAGCTAATAACCAATACATTTTTGCCTAACATTTTCCTCTGTAGATATATATATATATATATACATATACATATGCATATACATAAATATATACACACATACTCGCACACTAGACATATAGAAACATACATATCACTACCAATATTGGCATTATTAATTAATATCACTAACATTAACGTTGATACATTAAAATTACTACCTTCAGTAACACTAACACTGAAATCAATAACATATTATCACTAATTATTATTATCACTATCACTATTAATTTCAACATTATTTGCACTCAACACCTGTACAATATACAAATGTACCCCTTGATGGGAAGAAAAACTAAACATTTGAAGGCGTTTCCAGTCAAGATGTTTGAAATAGCCCCTTTCACGGGTAAAGTCCTGGATGTGTTCATTCGAAGTCCAACCTTTACTGCGTAGATTTGAAGATATATGTATCAATGTCCAAATTTTGAAATATTGCCAAAAAAGATTATATTTTTGCGAAAAGAATAGGTTTCATCTGTTTTAATGCTAAACACCTCAATTTAGAATCAATTTAATTAAAATCAAAATATTTTAATCCAATTAAATTTTTTAATTTCTAATTTTTTTCATATCTTCAATGTCCACTTGTTTACTGTACAAATTCCTCAAAAGCAAATCTTCTCTTCTTTCTCAAAACCAGATGGTAAAAACGTTCTCCAGATTTATATTTCCTCTTCTCTTTCCTTTACCTTCTTCTGATATATATATATATATATATATATATATATATATATATATATATATATATATATATATATATATATATATATATATATATATATATATATATATATATATGAATATATATATATATATATATATATATATATATGAGAACTTAAGACCCAAAATGGAAATGATTTTTAAACAAGTTTATTTAAAACAAATAAATGAAAAAATAAATTATTTACTTTATATCAAATCACAAAATATTTTGTCATATTTGTAGTTATTATTTTCACAAAGAATTTTTTTTAAAATCATTTATTCATCTTACAGGTTTTGGTACATTGGTACAATGGTAGAGCGACAGAGTCTCAAGTCCAAGGGCCGGGGTTTGATTCCTCATTTTTGATTCTATGCAGCAGGGACCTAGAGTAGTTCTGTTCCTTGAAAAGGGCGTTTATGTGAGGCTGCAAGCTTATTCTCATTGTAATAAAATATTCAATAATAATAGAAAATAAATTAACATAATTATGCTTTTATTATTGTTATTGCTTTAATTGCTAATTAAATTACCTTTATTTGTAATTTATTAATAAGTTTTAAGAAGCCTTGGAACAGCTTTGCTCTTTCAATCTTTTAAGGTCAAAATCTGGAAAAACAAATCAACTTAACTTGAATTCCCCAACGGATTCTATAACACTTCCATATATATATATATATATATATATATATATATATATATATATATATATATATATATATATATATATATATAGATATATATATATATATATATATATATATATATATATATATATATATATATATATTTCTTTACTATATATATATATAACAACAACAGCTACCTTCCTCTTTGCCCCAAGATTGGGGGTAAGGTGCTGTACAAGCATCGGAAAAGAAAAGCAGTAGGAGAACATGACAAACGTCGAAAAGAAAGCCCAGCCTTACCGCCCCCTCTGTACCATTAATTAGTGAGAGCTCGTCACAGACAGAAAATCCACCCTAGAGCATCATGGGACCGCGACGGACCCTCACTATGGTAAATCGTCAATGTAAGGGTTTCCCCTGGCCCAGGTGGGCCACAACCATCCCTATACTAAACCCCACCATTCTCTCCCATCACCCTTACTCTCGCCACTGCAAAGCTCACATTTCTCCACCTACAGACATTCATTTACTGACTCAATCCACTTTCTCTTCGGTCTCTCCCAACCGGTCGGTTCCCAACACACTTTCGTCACAATACATCCGCTTAACCAACCGACTATCACTCATCCTTTCCACATGACTAAACCATCTCAACATACTTTCATTTATTCTCTCATTTACCCTTTTCTTCACACCACACCACTCTCTAATACGTTCATTCCTCTCTTTATCAATTCTTCTCACACCTAACACCCCCTAAGATTGTCCATCTGAACACATTGAACTTTAGATCTATACTTCTTATTCCAGACCATAGTCTCACTACCATACAATAACACAGGTAACAACATACCCTCATGTAAGACCCTAGCACACTCAAGACTTAGTCCCTTTACATTCACCAACGATTTAATTGCACCAGCCACCTTCCTGCCATTCACAACTTTCCTACTACACTCTGCATCGTCCGTTCCCTTCTCATCCAACATATACCCTAAATATTTAAACTCAGACACTTGTTCCAGCTGCTCACCATCTAACATAACTTCACACTGAGTGTCCTCACTCACAACCATAACCTTACTCTTATCCACGTTTACTTTCAAACCCCTCCTTTTACACACCCTGCCAAATCTCTCTACCAATCCTCTCAAACTCTCTTCAGATTCGCCACAGAACCAAATCATCCGCATATAATAGGTAGGGCACCCTCCACTCATCTCCATTCTCCACCATTCTAACACCATTTCCTGCCATCCCCACCTCGAATTCTTTCATAACCCCATCCATATACAAGTTGAATAACCAAGGAGACATAACACAACCCTGTCTCACTCCGCTATTAATTCTAAACCAATCACCATTGACACCATTTATTCTTACACACGCTTCACTATCGTCATACATACTTTTGATCCCATTCAGAAGCCTACCACCAACACCATATATCACTAACACCTGCCATAACGCTTCCCTATTAACTCTATCATACGCCTGTTGCAAATCCATAAAACCTGAATACAATTTATTCTTCTTCTCCCTCATTTTCTCAATCATTTGTTTCAATGTAAAGATTTGATCCACACATCCTCTACCACTCCTAAACGCACCTTGTTCTTCACCAATCAGTCCTTCAGTCACTCGACGCACTCTTTCGACCAAAATACCAGCATATACCTTCCCTACAACACTCAATAAACTTATTCCCCTATAATTTCTACAGTTCCCCTTTTCTCCTTACCCTTATATAAGGGTACTATTACCGCTCTCCTCCAATCCCTTGGAACTATACCCTCTATAAACGCTTTATTACACAACTTCCAAATCCAATCAATCACCATCTCGCCTCCGTTCTTGATCATTTCACCAGTAATTTCATCTATACCTGCAGATTTACCATTCTTCAACTTTTTCACTCTATCCATTACCTCCTCCTTACTAATAACCTCATCCCCAAAATACCTATTCCTTCTTGCACCATCAAACCCACACACATTCACTATCACCTCTTCATTACTGTTAATATTGTGCAGATTCTCAAAGTGTTCTTTCCACACTCCTCTCACATCCATTTCATCAGTTACAAAAGCACCATCCCTATTCATTATTCTAAGCAGATTCCCCTTATTCTCATTCTTAACCTTTCGCGCTTCCTTCCAGAAGAGCTTCCTATTCCCTTGTAAGTCCCCATTCATCCTCCTTCCAAACTGTTCATTTACCTCTTGTTTTCTCCTACGTATACACCTTTTAGTATTTCTTTTTTCCTCCTTATATAATTCCAAGCATCTTTCTTTTGAGTCTTCATCATTTGCTTTTAGTACATTCAACCACGCTTCTTTTTTACCTTTAACCGCTTTCATCACCTCTTCATTCCACCATTCACTGTTAACATTCTTACTTCCTACTTTAGCACATCCACATACTTCCTTTGCACTACTAACAATTGCTTCCTTCATTTGCCCCCAGATTTGTTCAGTATCAACTTGTTCACATTCAACCGTTTTACTAGCGAGCGCTCTTACATACTTATCCTTATTATCTTGCTCACTTAACTTCTCACTCTTAATTTTACCTACTTCCTTTCGTATCACCTTCCTCTCCATCCAAGCCCCCACTAACTTAATTTTACATAGAACAACATAATGATCCGATAATCCCATTCTAAACCCCTAAATGATTTAACATCAAGCCATACTCCAGCATCCCTTCTTCTTCTCCAACACTAAATCAATCATACTTTTTTCACTTCGATACCATCTCTACTACACCCACTCTAGTAATATACTTATGTATACCCTTGTTTAAAGAAAGTATTACTTACACATATACCTCTCTCTTCACAGAAATCAATCACCTTCCTACCATTCTCATTTTCTCCCGCCACCCCAAAACCACCTGTTATACCATCCCCTTTTTGATCACCTATCCAACCATTCAGGTCCCCCAAAACTATCAATCTGAAGCTCCTACTCACCCCAACCAGAACATCATTCAGATTATCCCAAAAAATCGTACTCTCTTCAACGTTTCCCTCAGATGGACCATACGTCACAACCACACATACCTTGACCTTTTTCAAACTTAAATTTAACCATTAGAATTCTAGGACTCACACAATCAAAGTCTACCATAGCTTCATACCACAGGTCACTCATCAAAATTGCAACTCCTTCTCTTCCTCTCTCATTCTCTTCCACACCAGCACGTACACACAAATCACTCATCAAAATTGAAACTTCTCTCCTTTCCTTTCATCTTTGTTTCAGTCACAGCGAGCAAATCAAATTTGCCCTTTCTAAATACATCCATCACCTCTCTCCTCTTCTCCTCAACATTTATTCCTCTGACATTCCATGTACCCATACGATTCATACAGTTTCGCCGAAAGATAGAAGGCCGTTTACGGCGATCACGACCTTCTCCGAGGCCTGCATTAGCATTCCTGGCAAGAAATAGATGGTAGTAGGCAGCCAACCCAACTATCACCGTCCCTTAGTCGGCTCCTACGACACGCAGGACATACGATGTGGGCAATTCTTTCTCCCCACACACAGGGATATGAGTAGTAGGGATGTCTGTAAAGTGGTTACTAGAATGAGGGGAAAGAAAGAAGGTTGAAAGAAAGTGCATGTGGTAAATGCTAATGCACGAATGCATAACAAATGCACATACACGTGCTGGGGGTCGGAGGGTTCACACAAAAGACCCATCTGCATTGGTTCTCACAGCTATGCCATGCCCAAGTTAACAAGAACATAACACCACTATGAGAATCAAATACACCCTTCCGGTATATATATATATATATATATATATATATATATATATATATATATATATATATATATATATATATATATATATATTTTTTTTTTAATATATATATATATATATATATATATATATATTTATATATTACATCACCCACCTTCTTTCCCCATTGACTGAGGGTAAAGTACGTCTCATGCACCGGAAACAGAACATTAGTAGAATAATATGACGTAAGTCGAAAAGAAAGCTCAGCCTTATCGTCCCTTATATTATTTATTATCTCATTCACTCCTTTCTCCCCATCACACAACTCCTTAACGCGTTCATTTCTCATCTTATTAATTTTTTTCACACCTAACACCCCCCGAAGATTGTAGATCTATAAACATTGTACTTTAGACCTATATCTCTTATTCCATACCATAGTTTCACTACTATCCATTAACACAGGTAACAACATACCCTCATGTAAGACCCTGGCGCACTCAAGACTTAGTCCCTTTACATCCACCAAAGATTTAATTGCATCAGCCACCTTCCTACCATTCACAACGTTCCTACTACACTCTGCTTCATCCGTTCCCTTTTCATCCAGCATATATCCTAAATATTTAAACTCAGACACATGTTACAGATGCTCACCATCCAACATAACTTCACACCTCACTCACAACCATAACCTTACTCTTGTCTACGTTTACTCACAAAACCCCTTCTTTTAAACACCCAGCCAAATCCTTCTACCAATTCCCTCAAACTCTTTTCAGATTCGCCACACAGAACCAAATCATCCACATCCATTCTAACACCTTCTCCTACCACCCCCACCTCCATTTCTTTCATAACCCTATCCAAATACAAATTGAATAACCAAGGAGACATCCCTGCCTCACTCCTGTATTAATATTAAACCAATCACTTTCCACTCCATTTATTCTTACAAACGCTTCACTATCGTCATACATACATTTGATTCCATTCAGAAGACTACCACCAACACCATATATCACTAACACCTGCCATAGAGCTTCCCTATTAATCCTATCATACGCCTGTTACAAATCCATAAAACCTAAATACAATTTATTCTTCTTCTCCCTCATTTTCTCAATCATTTGCTTCAATGTAAAGATTTGATCCACACATCCTCTACCACTTCTAAACGCACCTTGTTCTTCACCAATCAGTCCCTCAGTCACTCGACGCACTCTTTCTACCAAAATACCAGCATATATCTTCCCTACAACACTCAATAAACTAATTCCCTATAATTTCTACAGTTACCCTTATCATATATATATATATATATATATATATATATATATATATATATATATATATATATATATATATATATATATATATATATATATATATATATATATATATATATATATATATATAAAAGTGTACTATTACTCTCTCTCCTCCAATCCCTTGGAACTATACTCTCCATAAACGCTTTGTTACCAAATCCACTCAATCACCATCTCACTTCCGTTCTTGATCATTTCACCAGTGATTTCATCTATACCTGCAGATTTACCATTCTTCAACTTTCTCACTCTACCCATTACCTCCTCCTTACTAATGACCTCATTCATACCTCCAAAATGCCTATTCCTTCTTGCACCATCAAACCCACACACATTCACTATCACCTCTTCATTACTGACAATGTTATGCAGATTTTCGAAGTGTTCTCTCCACACTCTCCTCTCACATCCATTTCCTCAGTTACGCCACCATTCCTATTATTATTCTTCCTACAATCCTTGCTTCTCTTTCTTAACCTTTTTGCGCTTCCTTCAAAGAGAAATCTAGATATATATATATATATATATATATATATATATATATATATATATATATATATACTGCTATATATATATATATATATATATATATACTACTATCTTTATATATATAAATATATATATATATATATATAGTAATATATAATATATATATATATATATATATATAATATAATAATAATAATAATAATAATAACAATAACATAATATATATAATAATATTATAATAATAATAATAATATATGTATATATATAATATATATAATAATAATATGTAATATGTTTATATATATATAATAATATATATATATATAATAATATATAATAATAATAATAATAATAATAATATATATATATATAATATAATAATAATAATAATAACCAATAATAATAATAATAATAATATATATGTATATATATGATATAATAATAATATGTAATAATAATATAATATGTGTTTGTATAATAATAATATATATCATATAATATATGTAGAAACAAATATACATAAATACATATATATATATATATATATATATATATATATATATATATATATATATATATATATATATATATATATATATTTCTTAATCGTATAATAGAAATAAACCATCAACCTTATAAATAAAATAATCTTACAAAACTTTACATATTTTCATTAAAATCCTTTTGTTCTCAATAATCTTGCCAATTTTGACTGAATCCTATTTTATGATAGCAGTTTTGGTCTCTATCACTATATATATATATATATATATATATATATATATATATATATATATATATATATATATATATATATATATGTAATAATAATAATGTATGTAACTGTATAGCATATGTAATAATATATGTATATATATATATTTAAAAATATATATATATATATATATATATAATAATATATATATATATAATAATAATATATATATATGTAATAATAATAATAATAACAATATATAATAATAATATGTAATAATAACAATATATCTTCCAATATATATATATATTTAAGGCTATAATAATAATAATAGCCAATAATAGCCAAATAACAATAATAATAATATATATAATATGTAATAATAACCAGCCAATAATAATAAGCCAATATCTTCTTCTATATCTACCAACTCAACCAATAATAACTTGTAATATGTATGTTGTTGCGGAGGATTGGAGGGAGCAGGGATGAAGATGAACATACAAGAGAAGACAGAGATATTAACAGTAACCGGAGGGAATGAGAAGGGGATGAGAATGATGGTGAAAGAGGAGGAGAGGTGAAGGCAGTAAATACCTGCAATTATCTCCGGAGGATGTTTAACAGAAAGGGGAGGAAGTGGGAAGAATTACGCGAAGAATGGAAAAGTATGGATTAGTTATGAAAGCAGTATACCCCATGATGAAAGATAGAAACATCGGAATAGAGGTTAAAAAAGTGATTTTTAACAGCATACTGACTCCGACACTGCTGTACGGAGCGGAAACATGGACAACAACGAGAAGAGAGGAGAGTAGAATACAAGCGACGGAGATGAGGATATTAAGAACTATGATTGGAAAGAGTAGGAGTGACAGAATAAGGAATGAAGTAATTAGAGAAGATATAGGTGTGAAGAAGATGACACTGAAGATGGATGTGGGGAGACTGAGATGGTGGGGACATCTGGAGAGGATGGAGCAGGAGAGAATGCCGAAAAGAAGATGGGAATGGACACCAGAGGGCAGAAGACCAAGGGGAAGACCAAAGAAGAGATGGGCGGAGTCGGTGGAGGACTCTCTGGAAAGATGTCAGCTACCAAAAATGAGAGTGCTGAAGAGAAGAGGAATAGTGCAAGAGAGGGATGTCTGGAGAAAGATACTTGCGCGTACTGACTTAGGATGAAGGAATCCTTCCCACTGGAAGGAAAGAGAAAGAAAAGAATATGTTATATATATATATATATATATATATATATATATATATATGTATATGTAATAATATATATATATATATATATATATATATATATTCATATATGTATATATGTATTTATAATATTTTTAGGATATATATATATATATGTATATATATAATAATATACAACCCTATAATATAACTTAACATACTAATATATATATAATAATCTAATAATATGTATATATATATATATGTATAACAACATATATATGCTGTATACCAGCTCTGCTGCTTCTTTGCTCTTGTAAGTGTTTATATGCGCGTGGAAGAGATTTAAAGAGACAATTTGTGAAGAAGCCAGAAGGATATGCGGAGTAAAAAAGGTGGGAGCAAGTAGAAGGAAAGGAAGTGAATGGAGGAGAGAGGAGGTGAAAGAGTTGGTGAAAAAGAAAAAAAAAAGAGGCCTATGTGAAATGGTTGGGGAATAGGAGAAGGGAAAGCTGGGAGGAATATAGAGGGGTTAGAGTGGAAGCAAAGAGGGCAGTGGAGAGGGCGAAGAGAAATGCAAATAATGAATGGTGTAGAAAAGTGACAGAAAATTTTGAAACAGGGAGCAAAATATTCTGGAAAGAAGTAAATAAAAAAAGAAAGAAGAGGGAGGGGTTAGGGGAGAGGGTTAAGGGAGGGGATGGGGAATGGATAGGAGGGGAAGATGGGGTGAGGAAAAGATGGGGGGAATATTTTAGAGGATTATTGAATGAATTGGGTGGAAGAGATGAGGAGGTTTTTCAAGAGGTGAGGATGGGAGGTGAAGAGGGACGGGAAGGAGATATGGAAATACAAATGGAAGAAATTATTAGGGCGTTAACTAAAGGAAAAAAAAGGAAAGGAAAGTCCACAGGTCTAGATGGTGTGAGTATGGAAATGTTAAAGAGGGGAGGCAGAGGGGGGGAGGAATGGCTGTATAGGTTATATAATATATGTTGGAGGAGTGGTGAGGTACCACAGGATTGGGAGGATGGTTGTTTGGTTCCCCTGTATAAAGGGAAAGGGGATAGGATGGAGTGTGGTAATTATAGAGGTATTTGTCTTTTGAGTGTAGTAGGGAAAGTGTATGGGAGAATACTGATTGAGAGAGTAAGACGGAAGAGAGAATGGGGGAGGAACAAGGAGGATTTAGGATGGGAAGGGGATGTGTGGATCAAGTATTCACAATGAAGATGCTTGTGGAGAAAGGTTTAGAAAGGAAAGGGAAGGTGTATGGGTGTTTTTTAGATCTGGAGAAAGCATATGATAGAGTGAAGAGGGGTGAATTATGGAGGGTGCTAGAGGAACATGGAGTAGGGGGTAAATTAGGTAAAGGTAATTAGAGCCTTTTATAGGAATAGCAGAATGTGTGTGAGAGTATTAGGAGGGGAGAGTGAGATGTTTGGAGTGGAGAGAGGGTTGAGACAAGGATGTGTAATGTCGCCGTGGCTTTTCAATTTATTTATGGAGAGTGTTTGCAGAGGAATGATGAGGGAAGGGAGAGGGGTGGAATTGATGGATGAGGGGTGATAGATGGGAAGTGAACATGATACTATTTGCGGATGATACTACCTTGGTGGCGAAGGATTCAGAAGGGTTGTAGTATTTGGTGAAGGAGTTTGAGAGAGTGTGTGGACAAAAGGGTCTTAAGATAAATCAGGTAAGAGTAAAAGTGTTAGTGTTTGAGGGAGGGAGGAAACAGATGAGGGGATGGAGTTAGAGATTAGAGTAGGAGGTGTAGTACTGGAAGAAGTAAAGGTTTTCAGATATTTAGGGATGGATTTGGGTAAGGAAGGAGGGATGAAGGAAGAGATAGATCATAGAGTAGGAGAAGGAATGAGAGCATTGAGTGGTTTGAGGGAATTATGGAAAGAGGGGGATTTATCACATAAACTCAAGATAAGTATGTTTGAAAAAATTTGTGTTCCAGCTTTGTTATCTGCTTTTGAAACATAAACTTGAATGCTTGGTCCAAGAAGAAGTTGGAAGTGTTTTTGAGATGAAAGGGTTGAGAGCGGTTTGTGGGGTTAGTAAGAGAGAGGATTAGGAATAGGGTAATAAGAGAGATGTGATTGGAAGAATGGTTTGGTGAGAAGAGCAGAGAAGGGAATGTTAAGATGGTTTGGACATCTGGAGAGAATGGAGGAGCAGAGGGTGGTTAGGAGAGTTTGGGAGGCGGAGGGGAGAGGAAGGGGGAGACCAAGAAGAAGGTGGATGGATGGAATAAAGGAAATGTTGGAGGAGAGAGGGATGAGGGTGGAAGAAGGTAGGGTGTTGGCGAGAGATAGAATGGAATGGAGGAGGTGGGTGAGGGCGAGATGAAGGAAATATGTATTAGGGAAGCTGCACGTACCACTACCCCGCGTATGCGGGCTTGTAAAGATAATGTAATAATGTATATATGTATATATGTATGTATATATGTATATATGTATGTATAATATATATATGTATATGTATATCTAAATATTCTTCTTATATGCTATCATAATAATATGTATATGTAAGTATGTGCCATAATAACCAATAATAATATAATATATATATAATATTATATATATATCTATATATGTATATATATAATATATAATAATAATAACAATAATAGCAACCAACAATAATAATAATAATATAACAATATATATATGTAATAATATATATAACTAACAATAATATTAATGATAATGATAGTAATACTAATAATATGTATATATATGTATAATATAATAATATATATCACTTAATATTTATATAACAATATATGTATAATAATATATGTATGTATAACCTGTGTATGGCAGCTAACCTGTATCTTCTTCTTTATGCTATGGATTGCTGTAGCAATAATAATAATAATAATAACCAGCAGCAATAGATATATTTATATATATATAATAATAATAACAAATATGTAATAATATATATATAATAATAATAATAATATATATATACCTATATATATATATATGTATATATACCTATATAATAATAATATATATATGTATAATAATAATAACTCAATAATATATAACCTGTAATATGCTGTATGCTGCTCATAATATAACCAATATGTATATATATATATATATATATATATATATCTTTCTCACCTTTCTCACCATCCATCTTGTTAGGTAGAACCTGTCAAGTGTTGCTCCTCCAGAAATCCCTCCAAATATCCCGGTCTTCAAATAGTGCCGTCCTTTCCACATTCTCCATCGTTTCTCCCTGGCCTTCCCGAAGATCGCCTTTCCTTCGGTCTCCACCTCAAAACCTCTCTCAGTTTCACTCCTTCCTCCATCTTTTTCACGTGCCCAAACCATCTCAACTGATTTCTCTCAACACATTCCATGGCCGACATCATCCCCAGTTCCCTTCTCACCTGCTGATTTTTTATTCTACCTCTCAGCATCACATCCATGATAATTCTTAACACTCTCATCTATGCCGCCTCTTTCTTGCTCCTCTGCACAGTGTTCATCACCCAACACTCCGATCCGTATAGTAGGATCAGTCTCAGTATTGTTCTGTATATCGCTACCTTCACTTCCATAGGTATTACCATTATTTTGTTAGTGGATATATCATTTCAATGTTTCTGGAGGATTTCCCACTTTCTCTCCCCAGCTCATCATCTTGTCTCTCCTGTTTATTGAACACAACACCTTGATACTTAAACTTATTTACTTGTTTAAGCCTGGTCTCCTGGGGGGCGTCTTCTCAATCTTCTAGTCCAGTGGTTCTCAAACTTTTTCGATTCGCGGCTCCCTTGACTAATGCAAGTTTGCCAGTCCCCATGTTACCAGTTTACAAAAAGAATATATATATATATATATATATATATATATATATATATAACTCTTATATATATATATATTTTATTTATATATATATATATATATATATATATATATATATATATATTTTCTTTTCTTTAATATATATATATATATATATATATATATATATATGGGTCTATCCATTTTTTCCGTACCGCTGATGGCCGCTCGATAATTTTTGAAAACTTTTATATTTTGCATGGCGTTAATGTTATCCCTGGAAAGTTCAAAACCACCATTCGTTTTTGTAGATTTACTCTGGTTGTAACAGGGTGAGCCAAAATGTTTGACCAGGTGGAGCAAAATTTATCACTTAATAGAGGTAACATTTTAAGTCATATCTCCATATTGGTAATTCTTATACCAAATTTCATAGGGAGTGATTTGTTAGGGATACTTTAAGGTACATTTGGCCTTTCCTGTTTTTGGAAAATAATATTTCACCATGAAAATGAATCCGAAAAATTATTTGTTAAAAATCGAAGAAATTTCCATTTTCGTGGGTGTATTATTAAAAAAAAGAAGGAAATAATTTAACGATATAAAATTTTGTGTGTGATACATACTAAGTAGGGTTTAACTTAAATCTTATTTGAAGTTTGGTAAATATTTTTAAAAAATTTTAGGGTGTCAAATCAATTTTTCGGAAAATCGGTAACTTTGAGCGAACCTTAATATCTCTGATGGGGTAAGTGCTAAAAATCTGAAATTTTCACACATTATACTACTACCATAGATGTTCCTTCACCTGCAATATTGACTTTGGTATTTGCTTGTTTAAGAAATACAGCCATTCAAAAATGCCAAAAAATTTTTTTAAGTTGTGTTATAATAGCTATTATTATAGTTATTATAGTTCAAGATAATACATAGACAAATGAAATAGTGTGGCATCAAGGAGAAATGAAAACAATAGATAGACAAATGAAATAGTGTTAATATACATAAGAATGTACCATTATATCTACTGTAAATGACAAAATTAACTAAACTTTTAAAAAATATATCTATCTACATATATATATATATATATATATATATAACTGCTATATATATATATATATATATATATATATATATATATATATATATATATATATATATATATATATATATATATATATATATATATATATATATATATATATATATATATATATATATTACTCATCAATATTTTCAATGGTTGAAAATTTGGCAAATCTCAAAAGTCACCATTATATTTCTAAAATTCAATCGAAATTTTTGAAAGAAAAGAAAGAAAAACTTTCTGAAAATGAATGCATAATCTTGGCTGATTTTGCCGAGAACTACACGTACGTAGTCCAAGACGAATTTCAAGGGTATCATTGGGTCAATGACCAAGCTACTTTGCACCCATTTGTTCTATATTTTAGAGATGAAAATAGTAAATTAAGAAGTCACTCTCTTTGTGCTTTAAGTAACTACTTAGAGCACAACACATCAGTTGTTCACGTCTTCCAAACATATGTAGTAAAATATATTAAACATAATTTGCCTAAAGTTGAAAAGCTAGTATATTTTTCAGATGGAAGTGGTAGCCAGTATAAGAATAAAAATTTTTTTGTTAACATTTGCCATCACCAAAAAGATTTCGCATTAAAAGCTGAATGGCATTTCTTTGCATCTTGCCACAGGAAAAATGCCTGTGATGGGGTTGGAGGAACAACAAAGCGCGAATTAAGCAAAGTCAGCTTACAAAGAACAACAACACACCAAATTCTTAATATTGACCAAATATATTCATTCTGCAAAGAGAAAATAAGAGGAATAACTTATTTTCTCGTAAAAGAAGAAATTCATGAACACATTGAAAGACTTAAAACGAGATATGAAAATTGTTTGAGAATTAAGGGAACAAGAAACTTTCAAAAATTCTTTCCACTTTCAGAGAACATAATTAGGTGCTATCCAACCTCAAAAACTGACGTTTACGAAGACCACTGTGTCAGCAAAATTGTTTCATTAAGTGTAGAGATAAATGACACAGTAGCTTGCGCATATGATGACCAATGGTGGATTGGAAAGGTAGAAGAAATAAGTGTGGAGAACGATGATGTTTACATATATTTTTATCATCCTTCCGGACCCAGAACTTCATTCAAGATGTCAGATTGCGATCGGGTATGGATCCCAATGAAAAATATTTTACGAAAACTTTCTGGGCTTGAAATAAAAATGTCATTAACAGGCAGAAATTACAACATCTCAAACAAAGTTTCCAAAGAAATCTCTCTTCTTCTGAACAATCACAGATACAGCGCAAAAGAGTAAGAGAAAATATATATGTATATATATATATATATATATAGATAGATATATGTATATACATATTTAGAAGTTTAGATATTGAAGATGTGGAAGAAAAACTGAACATATATATATATATATATATATATATATAACCTTATATATATATATATTATATATGTATATATTAACAAACAAACGCTATTTAGGAGGCCAAGGACCTTATTTAGTATATAATTGCATGGGAGAAGAAACCGTTAACTTATGCTCAAAAATGTAGATCAAGTTTCAATTCTATATAATTACGTCGCTGTCGAACAAATCTCGTAAGTCTATTAGTTAAAACTAAACTAGAAACCATCAGAGAAAATGCAACATTAGAATTTCAGCTGATTTCTGAAGAATGTGTAAGCTCATCTGAATCTGAACTGAGTATTGAAATTGCTGTAATAGAATTAACAAATTCCAAAAATACAGACCCAACATTCTACTTCCCACCCACAGACTTTATTATCGCACATGCATTTTATACCATTTTGGATGATTTAATATCAGAATTAGGAGAGAAGTTAGAAATTATTTTTTCCTTGCAATTTGTCTTACCAAACGGGTGTAATGTGTGCCATATATGAAGATAAAAGATTAAAAAAATTTTTGAAGGAAGATTTCAGCCTTCAAAGTGAAGATTTAGTAAAAGCAGAATGGGATTTTGGAAGTTTAAATGGCATCACAGCACAGGTCGCCCAAAAACCGCAATAGATGGACAGTTTCTTGTTCGCAGTCACAATTTCCAAATATTTACATCTTGTTGCAAATACTGGCAATTTACCCGTGTTTAATGCTTCAGTAGAAGAAGCTTTTCAACATTAAGACTTCTGAAAACCTACTTGAGAAATACTATTGGAGATGAAAGACTTATTGGACTTGCCCTCCTCTACATACATCGAAATATTGAAATAAATATTGAAGATGTTATCTCAGACTTCGATCCTCTCATGTCAGGCGATTAAATTTAACAATTTGGGTAAGATGATTTTAGTAATCATATAAATTCTTCCCATTTTTCTTAGGAATTTAATATTTTGTCCTTCCACTTTACATACGAGGTACCGTGTATACAAAGAATATATATATATATTAATAATATATATATATATATAATATATATATATATATATATATATGTATTTCATATAACTAACTATATATATATAATATATATATATATATATATATATATACATATATATATATATATATAAGAACGATTTTGTTTGGCCCCCCGAAAAAATTTCTGGATACGCCATATATATATATGTATATAATAATAATAATATAATATATATATATATATATATATATATATATATATATATATATATATATATATATATATATATATAATATATATACACACTGTATATACTGCACAATTTTATTATTTTGCATTTAAAGGTTTTTTTTATGTTATAATCATACCTATGATATATAGGCTATATATATATATATATATATATATATATATATATATATATATATATATATATATATATATATATATATATATATATATATATATATATATATATATATATATATTTTTTTTTCACATAATATATATATATATATATAAATATATATATATATTTCTAATAACTATGTACATATAAATATATATATATATATATATATATATATATATAACTCTTTCTCTATATATATATATGGCAATACATAATATAACAATAATATCTTCTTCTTCTTCTTATATATAATAATATATTATATAATATATATATATATAGATATATATATAAATATAATAATAATATTCCACAACTATCCATATATATATATATATATATATATATATATATATATATACCGGTGTATATATATTTTATTATTTTGCATTTAAAGCTTTTTTTTATGTTCATACTGTAATTATATATATGTATATATATATATAAGATATATATATATCAATGTAACAGTAACAATAATAATATATATATCTTTATATGCTATATATGTAATATGTAATATGTAATATGTAATATGTAATATGTAATATGTAACAACAATAACTTAACCAACCATGTATATATATATATAACTAATCACTACTACTACAACTGCTGCTGCTGCTGCTGCTATTCCTGCTATTATCTTTAATAATATATATATATATATATATATAGATGGAATTTTTCAAAAGTTATTTAGTTAATTTTGTCATTTACAGTAGATATAATGGTACATTCTTATGTATATTAACCTTAAAAATAAATTTTTTTAACATTGTTTTCATTTCTCCTTGATGCCACACTATTTCATTTGTCTATGTATTGTCTTGAACTATAATAACTATAATAATAGCTATCATAACACAACTTAAAATTTTTTTTTTTGGCATTTTTGATTGGCTGTATTTCTTAAAACAAGCAAATACCAAAGTCAATATTGCAGGTGAAGGAACATCTATAGTAGTAGTATAATGTGTGAAAATTTCAGATTTTTAGCACTTACCCCATCAGAGATATTAAGGTTCAAAGTTACCGATTTTCCGAAAAATTGATTTTTGGACACCCTGTAAATTTTTTTAAAAATATTTGCCAAACTTCAAATAAGATTTAAGTTAAACCATACTTTAGTATGTATCATCACACAAAATTTTATATCGTTAAATTATTTCCTTCTTTTAATAATACACCCACGAAAATGGAAATTTCTTCGATTTTTAACACAATTTTTCGGATTCATTTTCATGGTAATATTATTTTCCCAAAAAATAAAAGGCCAGGCCAAATGTACCTTAAAGTATCCCTAATAAATCACTCTCTATGAAATTTGGTATAAGAATTACCAATATGGAGATATGACTTAAAATGTTACCTCTATTAAGTGATAAATTTTGCTCCACCTGGTCAAACATTTTGGCTCACCCTGTTATAACCAGAGTAAATCTACAAAAACGAATGGTGGTTTTGAACTTTCCAGGGATAACATTAACGCCATGCAAAATATAAAAGTTTTCAAAAATTACCCCCCGGCCAGCTTCCATTATTTTGGGGTACGCAAAAAATGGACTGAACCCATATATATATATATATGTATATATACCCATACATATCATATATCAATGCCAATAATAACTTCATCAAACCTTAAAAATTAAGATACATATATATATATAACAACAACAATATACCATGTACTTAGCTATATGCTGCTGTAGCATAACCCATAACTGTAAACTGCTGCTGCTGCTAGTAATAATATATATATATATATATATATATATATATATATATATATATATATATATATTCTTAAATAATATGTATTTTGGAGTGATATGTTTGAAATAATTTGTCAAAAGTTGGGTAAGGCATTATTATAATATAGTATGCATAATAGCCAGCCAGTAATAGTAACAATATATATTCTTCAATAATAATATAATAATAACTAATAATATAATAATAATATAATAATATACAATAATAATAATAATATAATATATAATATATATATATATATACATTTACATAACTTTATAACAACTAATAATAATGATAATATGTATCTAATAATAATATATATATATATATATATATATATATATCAATATATATATATCATATATATATATATATAATGTATATATATAAAAATATAGAAATATATGTATGTATATGTATATGTATATAGCAGCAACCAGCAATAACCCATATGTGTAGCCAACAATAAATAACATATATATAACCAGCAGTATGTATATGTATAACCTGCCAGCATGCGCCAACTTAACATAACCAACAGCCATATGTTTGCATAATATAACCAACCTTAGTATTATACTTGTAATATACTGCTGCTCTTTGCTCTTCCATCTTCTTCTTTATATAACATATAACCAATAACAACTTATATAGCCTTGTTTATGTATATAACCAATAACATTTAAAAATTTCTAAAATGTCAGAGATATATATATATATATATATATATAATATATATATATATATATATATCTAATATATACTTAATATATATATATATATATATATATACTGCTATATATATATATATATAACCTTTCATATATATATAACTATATAACTATATATATCTGCTATATATATATATATATATATAACTAATATATATATATATACTCTCTATATATAACATATATATATTAAATTTGAAATTTCCTTCACTTAATAATAATTATATTGACGACA
>JABUQX010017897.1:30000-35000 GCA_015478945.1 Trachelipus rathkii
AGGGGGCGTTCAAATGAATATGCTCTACTACTAACTTAAATACTTTACTACTTACTACTACTACTTACTACTACATATCTACTTAACAAATTACTACTATTTAAATTTAATTTATTCATTATATTCATTCTTATATTATTCTTATTATTATTATTATTATTATTATTATTATATTATTATTATATATTATTATTATTATTATTATTTTACTATTATTTTATTATTATTATTTTATTAATTTTATTTTTATTATTATTTATTTATTCTCTATTTTTTCTATGCTTAACGTAGGTTTTATCATTCATTATATTATATATACTACTACTATTATTATACTATTATGTAGGGTTCTGCAATATTATTAATCATGGCAAGTTTATTCACAGTCTATAAAAACTGAACTACATCATAATATTAAAAATAAGAAAAGGCACTTTCGAATTCATAATACAAAAGTCACTTAAATCAAAACTTGTTGGCAGTATAAGAGTACCCATAAAAAACAAACAAGGTGTGAAAATGGTGATTCGAAACAGGAGAAAAAAAGTTTTAATGGGTAACTATCAATGTAATTATCTTTGTATATTGTGCACTACTGCGACATTCCGAAACTGAAGTAATTATCTCCACTTGGTATAATTCTACAACTCGAATAACTTATTTAAGGTTTTTGGTGCCAGAAATATCAAGTCTATTAACCTAATCCTAACAATTGATATCACTCATCCTAACAAGATGCTTTATTTATTTGGAACCATTTCTTCTAATTAGTTTAAAAATTAATTATAGGGTCTTTGTTTATACTTGTAATCCATTAAATGCTTAAAAGTACGATAATTATTAAATTTCAGCCCGATCAACCAGACGAAGTTATTGATAATTTATCTTTTTATGTTTCCTGGTGGTTTTGTTTATATTTTCCCTTTTAATATGGGGAAAAAATAAATAATAAATAAAAAACATATTTATTTCTATTTAAAAATTAAAAATCTTAATCACTTTTCAGTTTAATGATACAGTAAACTTGATATCTTATATTTCCAACTGTAGCAAACCATAAAAATACAAGAAAGAATTATAATTCTCTCCTTAATTAGAAAATTATCTATACTTTTCTTCAAACAATGAAGGAAATTTAAAACATTACGATTTGATCTATTACATTTTTCATTTTCAATTTAATTTACATGTTTGTTATAAGATGTAAGTAAAAAAAAATTAACAATAAAAAAAAAATAAAAAAGAATAAAAAAAGGACAAAAAAAACACACAAAGGTTATAGTAGTTATTATATATATATATATATATATAATATATATACTATTTATACATATAATATATATATTAATATTTCCAGTAAATTTCCGACTCGACACTATTGTACGTTATGTTAGTATACTATTTAGTAGACTAGTCGTATGGGTTGCTGTATAAAGGGATCGATTTCTTCGCATATGGTTATATATTTACTATATAATATAATTTATATTGATTAATATATATTATATATATTATATATTATATATATATTATATATATTATAATATATATTTATATTATATATTATATATATATTTATATATATTATATATATATATATATATATATAGATATACTAATATATTATATTATGATAGATATAATATATATATATATATATTGATAAAAAAAATACCCCTTCTGAGAAATTCCTAACCCTGCTGGGATGAAACCTGCGGCCTAGCAGATGAACGGCGTATGTGTGATGGTGCTCTTGACCACTACTCCTCAAGATGGACTAAAGAAGAACGCGAACAATTCTTCCTGTGGTGAATATAAGACACGCCCCTACAGGAACATGACACGCCTCTTCTCGTCCAACTCGGCAAGGGCTCAAGGCAGAGCACCGTCACAACGGACAAGGTGAATGTTAAACACTCAGCAGACGGGGGATCACCTATTTTATAGATAAAGTAAATCTTCCACCTTCTAGTTCCATTCTTCGCTGATGGTTAATAGTTTGATAAAATACCCCCTCTGAGAAATTCACTTTGTGGATCTGAACCGCGGGCCCTAGCAGAATGAAGCGTATGCTGCTGACCACTGACGCCACGTGGACTACAAAAAACGCGTCAATCTTCCTGGTGGACGGGAAGAGCTGGCATTCCTGTAGGTGAGGTGCCTTAAATTCCCAGCGGAAGATTTGACGCTTGTTCTTTTGTCAATACGTGGCGTTAGTTGGTCACGCACATGCGCGTCATCTCGCTAGGGCCCAGGTTCAATCCCAGCAGGTAGAAATTACTCAAAGGGGGTATTTTTATCAATGACTTATTCAACACTGCGAAGGGGGTGTGGAAGGTGGATAGCAGTTTACCATATCGCTATACAATATATCCCCTGCTTTGCTGAGTGTTTTTTCACCTTGTGCGGTGATGCTGCTTGGACCTCTTGCGCCGGAGTGTGGACGCGGAGAGCGGCATGTCTTTTACAGTGGTGTTATATTCACCACATTAGATTTTGACGCGTTCTTCTTTTAGTCCATCGTGGCGTAGTAGTCAACGCACGTACGTTGCTCATCTGTTAGGCCCAGGTTCAATCCGCAGCGGGTGAATTCTCTCAAGAGGGGGTATTTTTATCAATACTTATTTTAACATGTGAAGGATTTACAGATTTACCTTACTCTATAATATACTATTATAGTATTAACTATTATATCTATAATATAGTATATATATATATATATATATTATATATATATATAATTATATTATATTACTTAATATATATATATATATATTAATTGAAGTAATTCCTTTCTTAATAACCCTCAACTTTGATGCTCTTCAACAATAGATAATTTTTCTGCCAAAGGTTTTTATCATATTTAAAGTTTTTCCTTGAACTGAATCAAGATACAAAAAGCATGTTCAGTTTTAATCTACCAGACATTTCGCTTTGTGTTTAGTAAATTAAAACTAATCGCTTTGATTTCTATACAGTTCGATAATTTGGAAATAGATATATTATATTTATATATATCTTATATATATATATATTTTATATATTAATATTATATAATATATATAAATATATATTATATAATAATATATAATATATATACTATATATATATATCTATATTAAAGAGAGAAAGGAAACAGAGACTGAAAAAAGAAGGAGATGAGCAGAGAGAGAGAGAGAGAGACTGAGAGAGAGATCGAGAGGAGAGAGATAGAGAGAGAGAGAGTAGAGAGAGAGAGAGAGAGATTGAAAGAGAATGAGAGAGAGAGAGAGAGATATTTATATTTTTTTTATTAACCTTTATTTTAATGAAGAATATCAAAGACTAATTTTCTGTATAATTTACACTTTTCAAAAACTTTGGTTTATCCTCAGTGATAATCTGCACAAGAAAGATACAGTGAGAATCTTTTCCAAGACTTCGTTTGGATAGCATCTTATTATTATTCACGAGAGTTCGAAGTGAAACTTTGGTGCCTCAGGCTTGTCGGTTTTGAGGAATCATTCACTATTAATTTTCATGGAATGATTCAGACTTAATAGACTAGATGCTCTCTTTATATCTAAAAAGCATAGGTTATTCTCTATATATTGGGAGGACATTCTATATTCATACCTATGAACTAAAACTTACAAACCAGGGTTTAACATTTATAGCTATCAACCACAGTTACACTCTTTATTCAATATTTTCACTTCAAACTCCTGAAAGCCATACTTCTCGTACATCATCCAGGAATCGTTCTAAATGTATGTACTGTTTAACCTGCTAAGGATTTTCTTTTCTAAAACTTTTTAGTTTATTATTATTCAGTGACCTTGTCAAAACGGTTTCCTCAAAATTTATTTTCATCTCCCTTTCCCATTGTTTTTCTTGGAAGTTTTTTGGTCTTCTTACCTAATACTAAAAATTTAATTCTTTCCAAAAATTTCTTTCAAAAATTAAATATTCGGCACTGAACAGAAATAATTGCTGCAGAGTCGGATTTTTTTTCTTTTAACGGCTCCGTTTCCGGCACTTGGCACCATCATTTATAAATTTCCAACTCCAATAATCATTAACTCTTTTCTGAACTGTTTGCTCGAAAAAATAACATTTTCAAAGCAGGTTAGCTCTTCATTTATATATATTATATTTAAAATGCTTATTATATATATTTTAGTATTTACTAGATATTCATATATATAGTTATTATATATATATATATATATATATATACTATATATATATACTTATTATATATGTATATATATATATAGATATATATATAGTATATAATATATTATATATATATATATTAGTATATTATATATATATATTATATATATTTATATATATATATATATTATATTATTATATAATATATATATATATATATATACTCACTTATATATTATATATAAGCTCAGAGCATATAATAGGGGGTTGAAACTCTTTACATTATATTCTTTATTACTTTTTCCGTGAATGGTTGGTGAGTAGTTTTTTAAGCCAGAAATTTAACCACAAACCAGCCCATCTACGCCACTGCGAGAACGTAAATAGCTGATGTCTATAAACTAAATAGAATAATGAAGCATGTATACTTAGCTGAACATTATATATATATAATATATATATATATATATATATAGTATATATATACCTATATAGTATATTATATGATGTAGTAGTATAACTTACTAAGTACTATATTATATAATTATACTATATATATATATTGTATATATATATATATATATATATATATTATTATCATATATATATTATATTAATATATAATATTTATAAACTTATTTTATCATATATATAATATTATATATATTATATACATATATATATATATATAATATATAATCATATATATATATGGTATACGGCTTATATATAAATATATATATATTATTATATATATATATATATTATATATAATTATATAATTATATACTTTAATATAGTATATATATACTATTATATATCATATTCGAACCCTTGACATT
>JABUQX010017897.1:40000-42500 GCA_015478945.1 Trachelipus rathkii
CTGGAATGGGAAATTTCTTAAGATATTTTTGAGTAAAGAAAATGTAGAGAGTGTAGCGGTTTTGATGAAGAACACGTTATAAGGAGTTCCTTCAGCGTTGAAAATTTAATGGGAAATTACTCAGCGGCACAAGGTGTATTTCAGCAGTTTGAACGTGGGGGGAAGTTGATGGAAAATCCATGGTAATGTGTTTTGATACCACTGCCAACATAAAAACTGGTTGCTTCAGGGAAGCTTGCGCATTTACCAGGAATTATTAGGAGATACTTCTGTGTCTTTTTAGACATCTCGCACTAGTATTTAGAGTATTTAAAAGCAGTTTTTTTGTTGTAATAAATGGACACAACCACGGCCCTCAGCGCAGATACTTTTAAAATATTTCAGACTGGTGGTCTATAAGCTAGACATGAGGAAATACAATAAATGGTCTTGAAGATGAATATTGATATAACAATACGTAATTCGATGCCAATATAAATTTCTAAGTTGAACAATTAACATATTCAACAGCCAAGGAATTTATAACGAATTTTAAAACTTTGTTTAATTTTTCAGATGTTCTCCTCAAGGCATTTTTAGGATACCCTGGTGATTATTCAGTACATCTCAGTATGGATGGCAAAGACCATTTATTCTTTTCAAAATATATATTTTCAGGGATCAATTTTTCATTAACAAGATTTGTAAAAAAAGGTATTGAAGCCATTTGTTTATTTTACATCAATATTTTGAAAAAGCTTACGTTCATTCAAGCATACCCTTCAGCACAACTTTGTCCACTACAGACCCATAATTATTAATTTCAGTTAACTACCGGAAAATGATAAAGAGGTATGCAGCACAAAGGCATGATCTAAAATGAAACCATTCTATTTATCTTAACTCGGGAAGGGGGTGGTGGGGCCAAACGTTGCTATTTCAATTTATTCGATGATGCTGAAAAAAATTGTCAAAAAAAGCATGGCTCTAAAATTTACATCCGAAGATGTGGTGTGGTAGCCAACAGGGTTGTGGAGTCGGTTCTAAAATTTTCCGACTCCGACTCCGACTCCGACTCCACCCTCTTTCAAATTACCGACTCGACTCCGACTCCGATCCGGATCCGAGACTCCGACTCGACTCCGACTCCGACTCACCCTTTTGAAAATTACCGACTAACGATGCCCACCTCTGTAATATATATATATGTTATAATTATATATATACTATATATATTTATATATATATATATAATATATTATATATAGTATATTATATATATATATATATATATATATATAATATATATTATATAAACATTATATATATTATAGTTGAGAGTTATTTTGTATATGTGTTAAGATATTGGTTAGTGAGACTATGTCTGGATTAAAGGTGATAGATCTAATAGTACCATATGTTTTCGAATGGACCATCTTAGGGCGTGGTTAGGTAATAAGGAATTGAACGTATAGACGGTGTGTGGTGTGAAGCAAGACGTAATGAAGAGAACCAATGAAAGTTGTTTCTTCGGTTCATGGAAAAGGTATGTTCCGGTTGGTTAAGCTATGCTGGGATAACCGGATGTTAGATAAGGAATAAAGTGTGAGTAAAGGAATGCCTGAAGGAGTTGAATGTGATTTTAGCAGAAGGCCCAGAAGAAAGGTGCCAATAGAGTGAATATGCTGGAGTGGGTATTGTGATTTGTTTGTGTTTTAGCCCCCACCTGGACCTAAGGGATGAACCCCTCATTGTCCGGGATGAATGGTGAGGGGTCGTCCAGGGTCATGTATTGTGTGGAGTGGATTTTGTGACTGCCGACGGAGGCTGTTTTTTACTCAAAGTTAGTGAATAGGCACGAAAGACGTGGGCTTTTTCACTCTTCCCCGAATCTTTTCGTAATAATTATTCTTAACCATATTAATGTCGACATAACTAGCTAGCAAAACATTTACCCAGAAAAGGAAGTGAGGTGAATATGGGATTATTGCATGTTTCAATCATGACTAAATATAATGGATCAGTGTTTACCTTTATATAAGTATAATAATATAGAATATGTACTTCTATTAATAGATAGTCTGATTATATTTATATAATAACACTATTATTTAATTCATATTATTTGCACAAGTAATTAATAATACTTACTTAAGATTATATAATATTACATACTTATTCAAATAATATCCAACAATATAATAATAAAATATAATACAATATTTATAGAATATAATAAATATATATAACTTAGACATTAATAATTTAATTATACTTTTGCATAGTTTATAAATATAAGATTCTTAATAAGTATAAGGTATACAGCACCGATAGCAAAGAAAGAATATATTTCTTTATCGAAGGATGCGCTTTTGGATAGATTTAACTTCAGAATTCATTAGATTGAATAACGTATATAAGTAGATCATTATAGAATAACTCTACTTATTTAATATCAAATATTATACATTACCAACACATTCAAATCCAAATATCAATCAATATATAAATGAACTTAGTA
>JABUQX010017897.1:47500-50000 GCA_015478945.1 Trachelipus rathkii
TGTCCACCGACCTTATTTTCTGATCGATCTACTTGACTCCGGATAGTGAGTTTACTAAGGTCGACTTAGTCGATCTTTTTTAAGCAGCTCCTTACTCCGGTTGCTATAATAGGAGACTTCGACCTTCGCAACCTCTGTCACCTCGTCTAAATCTAACATTATTGTTGATCTCCTAATACTCTCTGGGATGCCTTAATACAGGACTCGCTACATATGAACGTTTAGCTGCACACTTGTCCTCCTGTATAAATATTTCCATTTGCTCCCATTCTCTTATGAATAACTTCACCTGGTATCGCTTTGATTACTTATATGGCAGTGACCATTACCCAATAGTCTTAAATGAACTTGCATCGAGTCCATTGCTAAAGCCTCATTCCCGCTGGCGTTATGACCGATGGAGTGGGCTCCTTTTCATCAAGCCACAGCTATCCCACTTTTTCCCTTCAATACTCAGTTTCCGACCTTGATGCTGCCTTTAATTTATTTCAGCAAGTTATCATCACAGCAGAAGAAGCTTGCGTCACAATTTTTTTGCGGGTAGGTGTTCGGAAACTCCTTGGTGGCTTCAAGAGTGTGCACAAGCTAATCGGGAGAAGAAAAACTCTAAACGGACCAGCACCACCACAAACATGATCCTTTTTAAAGTAACTGCAGTGAGATTGTCAAATTAATCGCTAAACACGTAAACAAAATTTTCGAACTTATACTTTGACTGTCAACTCCGCAACTTCCCTTTCTTCAGTGTTGAAAAATATAAATAATATGTCTCACCGCTCCAACAACTCTTCACACAAAGTCATTCGTTATGGACCTGATATAGGTGTAACCAATACGATATCTGTTCATGCAGCTGTTGCAGACGCATTAGGTTATAGTTTTTCCAGCCATTCACGCTCTTCCGGATATCCTGAAGCCTTTCAAAAACTGAGAATTAACACTGCACCACCAGACTTTTCAATAGCGAAAGGGGAAGATCATACCTATAACCATCTTTGTGCACTTGCAGTGTATCAAACTGCACTGACGAACAGCAAATACGGTGCCCTTGGCCCAGACATAATTTCTTACATATTGATCCTTCATATTTAACCTTCTGCATCAGCGTTCTTGCTGGATCTGTATAACGGAATCTTAATCGAAGACTCTTTTCCATCTGTTTTATCTACAGCTTTGTTAATTCCTATTCCGAAACTTGGAAAAGATCCGAAGTTGGCGGACAACCAAAGACATATTTCGCTGACCTGTTAAACTTGCAAATTAATGGAGAAAATGGTTTTAATCCGCCTTCTCCTTGTTCTGGAGAGTCGCCAGGCTTTTTCAAACTTCCAGTTTGGTTTGAACAAAAATAGTTCGACCGCGGATACTTTGCTAAAATTGGACCATGACATCCGGGAAGCCTTCTTTACTAGTGGGATGGTTTTTGATGTGTTTATTGACCTTGATAAAGCTTATAAGACATTGTGGAGAACTGGGATTCTCATTAAACTCCACTCGCTCGGTTTCAGAGCACAGCTCCCTCTCTTTATTAAATGCTTTCTGTCAAATAGATCCATCCAGGTTCGGTGCTCTTCTGTTCTATCACGCCACTTTACTCTGAATGAAGGCGTTCCGCAGGGCAATGTTCTAAGTGTATTATTATTTGCCCTCGGATTCAGTGACATCGTTGCTTCTATCCCTGCGACGGGCAATTTTACTCTCTATATTGATGACCTGGTGCTATACATTGCCGGTGCCAAGCTACCATTTCTTTAACGACATCACCAACTAGCTATTGAGAATATTTGAGAATGGGGTAACTCCCATGGCTTCCATTTCTCACCCACCAAAATCTCAGCAGTACTATTTAAGTAAAAAAGGAGTCGAAGAGCCTGCCACCTTCCTTCAGCGAATTTAACCTTATATGGTTCATCCATTCCTGTAATTCCACAAGTCAAATTTCTAGGACTTATTCCAGATGATCACCTAACAAACGCACCACACATTAAACTTTTGAAAACGATTTGATCCATTACATCATCTAACCTCAAAATCTTAGGATGCAGATTGCAAAACCCTTTTTTTCTCCACATCGCCCTAATCTGGTCGAAGTTGGAATATGGCTGCGTAGTATATTATCAGGCTTCCCCAATTCTTCTACAGCTGTTGGATCCCATCTAAAATGAGGCGATCCTAATATGCGCAGGATCATTCTGATCATCCCTCCAGGTGAGCCTTGAAATTGAATCCTATGTAATGCCACTTTCTCCTACAAAGGGAATACATCATGTGCACAAGTTATCTTCGCTTTCAAACCAAATACTGTCTGCTCTGACACCGATTCTGCAAAAGATACTTCAGAATCCTCCTTACTGGAAATTTGCAAATACAGTTTGCAACATCCTTAACTTCCCCAGCATCCCTTCGCAAGAAGTGATATCTTTCTCCTTTGATGAAGGATATACACCTTGGCTATTTCCTGCTCCCACCATATATCTCTTCCTGATCCCTCTCCTTAAAT
>JABUQX010017897.1:55000-82500 GCA_015478945.1 Trachelipus rathkii
TCATGGAACAAATTTTCTCAAAAAAAATTTGGGGAAATTTTTTAAAAATTTTCTTTTGAGTATACAAAAAAATTATCTAAGTAAAAACGGTGTATCTTGCCCAACTATAAAAGCCCTGAAAATTTGATGTTGATCGAATAAGTAGGAAAAAAAATATCTTAATATATATATCACTTTTTGGAACGACTAAATTTTTTGGAAAAAGTGAAATATTGATATAATTTTTTTCTACTTATCCGACAAACTCAAATTTTCAGGCTTTTATAGTTGGGCGAGATAATATCCGTTTACTTAGATATTTTTTTTGTATAATCAAAAGGAAAAAATTTTTTAAAAATTTCCCAAAAATTTTTTTTTTGAAAATTTTGTTCATGAACAATATCCTGTGATTTTTTTAAGTCATTTTATATATATTATATTATATATATATATATTATTATATTATTAGTTATTGAGATTTATTAGTTTATTTAGTGACTATATATTTTTCTCTTATATCTTGGTCTAATTATTTGGACTGAAGCTTGGTTCCCACTAATAAGGTATTACATTGAAAATCCTTTTCAGCACTCTCTATGAAGATATAAAAGACTATGGCATTAGATAAACTCATATATATATTTATATACATTGTAAACTCAAATAAGACAGTAGTCTTTAATGGACTATATGTAGGTTGAAGTGAATTAGTAAATCCTTGTTCAACTGAATAAATAAGCCTTAATTGGGTGGAGGTTAATATAAACATTATTATCTACCCAGAGAGAGCTGTTCTAAAGCAGCATTTGTAATTCTCACAAATATGAAATAAGACACGTATTTGAAGATATAAATTAAAGTAATATTCTAATGGGTATTGTGCAAGTATCTTGAGTATTGAGTGTTATACATTATATATCTATTTTCAATTATAATTTTTCTTTATATGTATGATGACAAATAGCATTGCTATATCTTTTACACACAGAGACGATTCAGCAATTACATGTGTTTTATATATATCTTAACTATTTGCGCTTCATTCTTTCTAATAATTCTTAGAATACTCATCCTACATAGATCTCATAATGACTATGAGACTTTGTTACATATTGTTTCTTAGTACTACAGTCTTTTTAATTCTTCTAAAGAGTTGCTAGAAAGATGTTTTCAATATAGGATACCTGTGAATCACATCATAGTAGTCTCCTAGTGCTAGTACATAAACGTTAAGTATCAGGTTTATTGAGATTATTGAAACACACACCACAGTGTCGAGCTTTCTTGTAAACCTATAGACACATAAGTTATCCAAGTCTCACTATTCAACTTTTTGATTTGTATCTCAATATTTATTTAATCCAGTCATACCAACATAAGTATTATATTGGATTATTACGCTTTTAGTTCAATCAATAAAAATCGTTCTATGATATATAATATAATCGTTCTCATCATCAACTCTGCAGATATAGACGTTATATATATATATATTATATATCTAAGGGTAGTAATATTCCATAATATAGTAAAGGATGCAAATTATGTAAAAAATTTATATGAAATAATGCAGGCACGTTTATTATTTCATATGAAATACTTATAGTTTCTTTAATTTCACTATCTATATAAAATTAGTAATGAGATATATATATATATACTATGGTGTGTGTTGTGTGTGTGTGGGTGTGTGTATGGTGGTGTGTGAGTGTGTGGTATCTGCTTGAATATATACGTTGGAGTCAAGATTATGTTAGTGTTATAGTGGGTCAGGACGTGAGTTATATAGCGTTGGATAGAGTGAGTAGCGGTGTGTCCTAGATCGAGGTGGATAATTTGCGATACCATTGAGTTCACTGTGATGAGTATTCGGGGGGGAAACAACATATAGTAAACTTTCATCGCGTTGTATACCAACAGGAGAAAAGACAGAGAGTAATAATAGAAGAAAAGATGGTGAAACCCATAGCGGGGAATCTGAACTCAGGGTAAAACACAGGTGAAATCAGTAAAATTTATTCTCGAGTTCTCTCCATTCTAAATACAAGGCAGCTCCATAACTTGTTGATGTCTTATTATGTCTTTTAACCTCCTCCTGCAAGAAAATAAATTAGTGAAGCACATTTATCGACTTTCGAAGAGAGTATCTAATCTTAATGTTGAGATAGCTCATGCGTATAGGCTACAAAGTGAGGCGAGACGAGCAGGAGTGCGAGAGAGCATAAAGGAGCATTTGTCTATAAGTTTATGTCCTCTGACAGAGAGGATGGTAAAGATAACACAGGTAAAAGGAGAGAATTACATACCCTTCAAGGGGGTTTATCATCCTCTCGCATTCTCATTACACTTACCAATTATAAGAGAAGTGATCATGTGTTGATTATCAACACGAGAGAGAGAGAGATACTAGTAGACAACATTTTAATATGGAACTACCATAATGCCCGATACTATTCATTACTATAGTCCTAAAGAATTCATTAAATCTCACACTTTACTTAATATGACTGTTTACCCTCGTTTAATTGAATCTTTGAGTAATGTATCTAGATATGATGAGTAGTGATGATTATATAATATAATTTAATTCATTCTCTGAGAACAGTGTATATGTCATAAGTGCGTCAACTGTAGTAAGTTCGCGTGTATAATGTCATATGTATGTATATTGTGATGTATAATCGGGCTAACTTGTGTAGTATGTATATGTAGTATATGTGTAAATGTATATTGTATATATATATATATATATATATATATATATATATATATATATATATATATATATATATATATATATTATATATCTATATTATATATATATATATATATATATTATATATATTACCCATACTATATATATAATACACATATAATATATTATATACACACTATAACATAAACACTACCTACAAATCATAACAACTCAACAATTAATCAATCAATACTCATATAATATTAATATATATATATAATTAATTATAATTAAATTATATATAATATTAATTATATATATATAATTATATTTTATATATATATATATATATATAATATTAATATATATATATCATAGTATATATAATATATAATATTAATTAATATATATAATAACATTACATTATTATTTCAAAATAAACATTTAATACTATATTAATAATTATATTATATTATCTAATATATATTAATATTTAATTATATTAATATATTTATATATATATTATAATATATTATATAATAATTAAATTAATATATATATATATATATTATATAATTATATGTATATTAATATAATTAATAATAATATAATATATTTATATATATATTAATAGTATATACTATATATATATATATGAATAATTATATTAATATTATATATATTATATATATATATTATATAATATATATTAATTTATATATATATTAATATAATATTATAAAATACTGTTTATATATATAGATATTAATAATTATATTATATTATAGTAATTTAAATATATATAAGTAGTATAGCATAGAAGGGTATACTTGTGTTAGGATCGCAACTGAATTTATGATTATATTATATTTTAATTTATCCAAATAATTTTTATTATCCTAAAAAAATAATATTAATTAAATGTAATATATATAATAAAAAACTTAAACGTTATATGATTATATTTTATACTACTTCAGTAGTGAATAATATAATTATGATAACTATAAAAATTATAAAACTATACTTTATATAGTAATATAATATGAATTATAATATTATTAATATAAATAACTATAGTATTGTTAATAATGTATGTATAATTAAGCATTAATATATATTAATTATATAAGATTAATAGATATAAATATTACATATTATTCAGTATTTAATATATTATATATTAAATTTAAATATATGTGAATAAAATGTATATATATATATATATATAATAGTATATATATATATATATATATATATATATATATTATTAATATATATATATATATATTATAATAATATATTAATATATATTATATATATTAATATATAATATATATATTATATATATATATTAATTATAAATAATTGAAAACTGAGCATTTTAAAAATACTATCTGTTTTCACTCTATAGGATTAATTGGAATATTGTTTTACCTATTTATGTGAACAACTTAAAGAAATATATTCTCATAAGATAATATAAAATATATTAACTTTGTATAGAGGAAAATAATTTTATTTATAAAATAAAGAAATATGTTATTCATTATATATATGAGAATAGTTATATATACTAAATAATATATAAATATATTACTATAAGTATTAATAATATTAAAATAACTAGGTGTATCTCGCCCAAACCTCATATAATAAAATAAATGACCTCTTGAATATATTATATGTATATATATAAATTATATTATTTTAGTGAGTGAGATCGTGAGAAATATATAATAGAAATAAAATATATTAATTATCAATATTTATCATCATTATTTATTATCTAAAAATTTTAGCTACAGATTTCCAAAAAGTTAGGATATTATATATATTTAGTAATTAATATTATTATATTATTTTCGACTATTAACTTATAATTTCTAAATAAATATCAATAAATATTATCAAATTATTATTTACTAGTGCTATATTATTATATTATTAAGTTGGGCTCAATGATAACATATATTACCGTATTAATATTAGTTAAGTATATCATTATTAAGATTAAATAGCTTTTATTATTGTGAGTATAACTCCAAAATAGATAATTATTATTAATAATAATTTTATCTATTATATATCCATAAATATATTATACTATTTTTTATTAGAAAGTAAAATAATATTTATGTATCCTATGAATCAAATATTATACTATAATAAATACATTAATGTTATTAATATAATACAATAAAAAGCATAATTGTAATATCTATATAAGTATAATATAAATTATGATTGAGTACTTACTTATAGTATATCACCGATACTTAATATAATATATTAGCTCACTGATAAAATTAGTATTATACTATATATTAACGAAATCTTTTAATATATCATTTGCAAATAAGACAGTATCTGTTATTACATTGTTATATCAGTAATTATATCATATATTATTTATCTATAAAATTTCCAATGCACATTGCTCATTGCCGGCGAGCCGATTTGCTCATTAATTAAATCATTCAATATCTAAAAAAATATATTAACGATTAAGATACACCAATACATCTCCAGTCTTCTAACAACCATACGAATTTCCAAATGTACATTTATTCTACAGTAGATTATATGGAAGATTTGCATGCGAAATAAATAATCTTTGAATATATTGTATTACTTTATTTCACCGAGACGATCTCTATTAAGCAATATTACTCATCCATATAATTTGGACAAAATTTGAGAACTATATTGCATATAATTATATTATATGAAATAAAATTTACTATGTAAAATTTTAAATGTATCACGCGAATAACTAAAAACGGTAATACAATTCAGGAACTAGAACAGAAACTTGAGTTTATATTTATTATAGATAGAGGCCTAAAAAATAAGCTAACATCTACTATTTAGGTTTAATTTACGTTATTAATGCAATTTGTGGAATAAAAAAATTATCCAAATGAGAAAAATATTAGGATTTAAAGAATTTTTATTATGTAATCAATTTTTGGATATGAGGGTGAAATAATGGTGAGGTATCTATATGAGCCCTACTAAGTCATAAAATTGGTAATATATTACTTGCTCACTTTAAATAGAGACAATATCTAGTATTTACTGATTAATATCATTTCTCCATCTCACTCGTAATATATAGTAATACTTATGAGGAAAATTGTATTACTATATGTTGTATTATTTAAAGAGGTCTTTGAGATATTTTCATAGTAGTGAGTAGATGGTAGATCATTTGAGATTGATAATATGTATTAGTTAAGATTTGTCACTATAAAAGTATTCTCCATTTAACTAAGTCGATAATGTATAGATACAGTTAATATATTATTCTAAAATTATTTAATTATTATACAAAAGTTTTTTAAATGTTTTAAATTATTAAATGAGTTTTTATCGTGATTATATGCTTTTATTATAGTGTACAATAATTAGTAGTTATATTGCATTACAGAAATGCAATATAATACTTTACGTATATTTGCTACTTACTGAGATATATTTTATAGAGATAAAATTATTAATAGATAAAATAATTATATCAAATATTGTTTATATATATAATATTTATCAGTTTTTCATCTCATAATATATATATATATAAGTAAATTATATAAGAAATGTTAACATATTAATAATATTATTATTTAGGAATATTAAAATTAAATCGTGATGTTTGCTCAACTTAATAATTCTAATTATTCTTAAATCCAAGCATTTACATATATATTTTATATAATAATCTAATACTCACATAAGAATGATTTTATTGTATCACTAGGGTAATAACTCGCGCACGCACTCATCACATCGCTCACGTAATAATATACACCGCCCAGTAAGTGAGTGATAGAGATTGAGATATTAGTATAAATATTACACTTAGACAAAAAAGATGAAAGAAAAGGGAGTTGTGGTGAGTGAGTGAGGTGAGTATAATTATATTTTAAATAATAGATATTCTGAAAATCACATATTAGTGAAAGGTTTATTTGAATAGAATACCTACTTGTGTGTGAGTGAGAGTATGAGTGATTATAATTCTCCGTGGTGTCAAAAATATATAAGCACTCACACTATATTTTTAGTAAAAATTTATTTGGTAAAAATTCTAATATGAAAGCGTAAAAATTACACACCATAAGGTGCTACAAGATTACGATAGTTAAAGTATATAGTATTATCTTTGTATATTAACTTTTATTGTGAGTGAGAAATATGAACTAATTAGATTATTTTATCAGATAAGTATGAAGTATTCAATGCAAATATACCTTTACTTAAAAACTAGGTACGAGCTAGATAGTACTACAATCCTTTATAATATATTCATTATAAGACTACATGAGTAAGTGGTAATTGATTATGGAGTGAGCTATTAGAAAGAATATAACTATTCACTATATGTAAATTGTTTAATATAATACTAATGAGATTCATAATATAATATATAACTATTAATGAAATCATAGAAGGTGTTGAATTAGTATGATATTAGAGTATATTACATTACTATTATACTATTTATATTATAAAAAATATATAATATGTTATTATTATTATATAGTGAGTATTTTTACTATTTAAATATTAATTCAATACTATTATTGCTTTTCGTGAAAATATAAAAGCACTTAAATTAAATTTTTATAAAGTAAATTTATAATTTCAAAAAACATTACTATAAATTTATATATATTACTTATATACAGATTTATAATATACAATATTAACAAATTTTTATTATAATTATTATAATTATATATCTTTTTAAAAAATATATATACTTATATAATTTTATTATTAATAACATATTTATAGTAATGTATTTATAATTATTTTTATATATTATTAAATTTATATATATTATTATATATTTATATTATTATAATTATATTATATATATTAATTATTATAATTTAATATTATTATATATTATATTATATATTATATTATATATATTATATTAATTATTAATTATTTATATTATATTATAATATTATTAATTATTACCATATTATAATATTATTTATATATTATTTATTTATAATTATATTATATAAATATTTTATAATATTATATTTAATTTAATATTATATTTATTATTATTATAAATATATATTAAATATTTAATTTATATTTTATAATATTTAATTATTTATTTAATTATTATTAGTAATAATATATTTATATTATATATTATATTAATTATAATTTAATTTAAATATATTATATTATAATTAATCTCCAATAAAGATTATTTATTATTGGAGATTAATTAATATATTTAATCTTTAATGAAAATAAAGATTATTTATTATAATTATTATATTATTTATTATATAAATTGTATATAATATTTATTAATTATATTATAATTATTATATATATATTTAATTATTTTATTTTAATTATTATAAATTATATATTTAATTATTATATATATATATTTAATATAATATTTTGGCTGCATTTATTTATTCTTATATATTTAATTATTATTTAAATATTAATAAATATTAATTTTAATTTATATTATAAACCTAAAATTTTAACGTTTTGCTGCTTTTATAGTATTATTAGTAGGCTCCATGAAAGTATAGAGTAATGAATATAACAAATTATAGCCATATTATACACTCGTGTATGGAAATCCCGGTTTCATTTATTATAAAGTTATTTTATTAATTATTCTTTATGTTTTTTTTATTTGAGAGTAGTCCATATATTATTTAATATAACCCGGTATATATATATATTTGATAAGTGAATGAAATCTACTTATATTATTAATATATTATATAATATTAATATATATATATATATATATATATATATATATATATATATATATTAATATATAATAATATTCAATCACTATATATATATTAATATATTAATATTAATATATATAGTATAATATAAATATTAATATTAATTAATATAATAATTATTATATTATATAATTAATATATATATATATATTATATATAGTGATATTTTAATTAAATAATAATTTGTACCATATATATGTTTGCTTTTATTCTTCATTATTATTTTTAAAAATTATACTATCTCATTTATCTAATATATATTATTATAATAATATATATTAATATAATTTATAATTATATATATTTATTAATATATAATATATATATATATATATATTTTAAATCAAATATATAGTATATATTTAAATTATAAATATTATATAATCTATATATTATCATTGTCACAGACATCTAAAAATTAATTATATTAAAGATAATAACATATTAAACTATACAATATTTAATAATAATATTTAAACATAAATAAATATAATATAATATAAATTAATATAGTAATACATTTAATTAATTAAAATATTAATGTTATAATAATTAATTATAAATAGTTTATATATAATTAAATTTAAGTACATATATTTATTTTCCTTAATAAGTATAGTGGGAAAATTAATTTCATAATAATTTTGTACTAATATATATAAACTAATATATCATAATATAATAATATAAATTACTTCAGATTCAATCCCTATAAATATCTAAATACATAATAATAAATTAAATCAATATAATTAAAAATGGAAATAGTATAATATATATAATTATATTAATTAATATATAATTATATATATATATTATAATATATTAATATATATTATATATTAATATATAATCTTCATAAGATTATATTAAAAATAATTGAACAGTATTATAAAAGTTATTTAACTATAACCACTATATTATATATTAAATAAACTATTACATAGTTTTCTACAGCTAGATACTATGAATATTTTTTATTAATTTTATAATTCTTTATTCTCTAATTTTATTTTAATTTTATTTTTAATTTTTTTATATTGCTTCATACAGAATTACATATGAAATATTAAAAATTTTTCTTTATAACTATCTATATATATAAATTGAAATGATAGACAGGAAAGGATAATAGTACTGTGGAGTGACTTGATGACAGTATTATTTATATCTGATACGTATTTTATTTATTCTCACTTACTATTTATTATTATTATCACTTATTATTATATTTTATTATAAAATGTAATTAATTAATTATGTATTATCCGAGAAATCATTTTTTATTTTAGTATCCATTATCATTATCTAGAAAATATATTACCTATGACGAAGAAGTGTATAGTAAAATATTAATCTTAATAATCAACATACAATTCAAGTAATAATAAACTATTATATATATTATACAAAATCATCTTATATATATATATATATATATATTGGAGGACGAAGTGAATCGGATGCGAAAAAATTACCCCTATTTGGAATATATCGAACGTTAGGGAGCATCCCAAGGCACTCCAGTGAGCAATAATTCATCACTTCCCCCCCCACTCTCACCTTGCGCTTATATTCACACTCTTCTTACACTGGAATAGGTTTTCCTTTATCACACATTTTAAAACACTATTGTAGATAACGCTTTCTTTAAAATAGAAAACTAAATAAAAAATGGCAATCACACGATTAGATTCTGAGATGGCAAGAGGGGAGGCTTTCAAAAATATCCTCTCATCCGTCACTTTCCCCATTACCACCTTGGAGTTGACGACCTCCGACTATTAGGTTGGTGCAGTAACGGAATTGCCATCCTATTCTGAAGCACAGTCTTCTTTCTCCAAAGATTACTGCAAACTTCGGTATCTTTACACTTATTTTTACTTTGTTGAACATCACCTCTCCTCCTCTAACCCTCATCCCTTAATCTTAACAGAAATTCAAGTTGTCGCCCCTTTTTGTGCAGTGATGATTGTTCTCTTGTTTCTGATTTGGAGTCTTCCGAATTTTCTTCCTTATGGCTCAAGTTATCCTGTCATTCAACAACTAAATTCATCTGTTCTGTACGTCTTCCACCTAAATCCTAAATTCTTCCATTACTTAAAATTCGGATTAGAACACATTCCTCCTTCTTCATCTCTCTCTGAAATTATCATTCTTCGTGATATCAACGTTCAACAACATCATTATCTTTCTTCTAATGCTCAAGATACAGCACTGAACATACCTGCCAATTTTCTACCTGGAATGACGTTGATCAGTTGGTGAAAACTTCCTACTCTAATCCCTGATCGTTTTAGAGATGAACTCAACATTATATAGACACATTTTTCTTAAGTTACAATCCACCTTATTATTCTGTATCTGTATTCTGTATTCAGTTCTAACTCCTTAAGTCTTCCGCAGGAAAGGCCCCAGCCTACTGCGTGGAACGGTTTCGGACTTATATTATATATATTATATATATATATATATATACTATATATATATATATATATATATATATATATATATATATAATATATATGATATATACTATATAGTATATATATATATATATATTATTACAGCCTTCGGGCCAGAGCTAAGGAGCCGCAAGTTTGGGTGGGATCGGATCCGGAGACGGAAGCCAGAGCCGAGCCGGAGCCGGAGCCGAGCCAAGCCGAAATTTTAGGGGGCCTGAGCCCGCCAGGGTCATAGCCGCAAAAAAAGAATCTGCTCGGCTCGGCTCGGCTCCGGCTCCGGCCTCCGGCTCCGGCAAGCTACAAATTAAGCACATTAATTATTAATTTATTACTACATATATATATGGATATATATATATATTATATATATTATAATATATATATATATATATATATATATATATATTATATATATATATATGGCTATATTATAAGATGTTGACTCCAGGAACGAAAATCAATAAAAAATGTAACGTAATTTCAATGATTTGAGGTTAAATACATTAGTAAATACTGGATTTTCAAATGTAATTTAATTAATATTAACAAAAATTAAAAAGAAATTGATATATATTTTTTTGTGCTTCACACCTATAGTCTTATAAAATGAGTAGCTTAGGCCGTGCTTTAGGCTATTTATTCAGTTTAAATTGATGAAGTGTATACGTAAAAGTTTTGTAGAAAACACCTTGACAATAATAAATTATATTTGATATTTTTATATATTTTATGTTTGATCCGGGGTGGGGCCTTCGGCCCCCCCCCTCTATATCATCCCCCCCGTCCCCCGCAGAGCGGGGTGCCCCGCTCGCAAGCTCGCGGGTCCGGGGGGGAGTTTTTTAATAAAAATACCCTATAAATTATAATAATAATCGAGTCTCGAAAATAATAAAAATGAAAGAACTTAGAAAAAAATTAAATTACTTTTTAAATAATAATAATATAATACTAATAATAATAATAATAATAATAATAATATAACAATAATAATAATAATAGTTTAATAATAATTATAGGATAATAAGAAATAATTATAATAATAATAATAATTAAATAAGTTTATATAATGAAAAAAAAAAGTTTCTTAAAGATTTATAAAAATTAAAAATGAAAATACGTTAATTAAAGGGGAAAATGAAGTAATAAAGAATAGGAACAAAATTCGTTGTTTTTCTTATCGAAAAATTTCCCCCTATAAACGGAGTCAACATCTTATTAAATGTCCATTATATATATTATATATTATTATATATATATATATATATATATATATATATATATATATATATATATATATATATATATATATATATATATATATATATATATATTATATATATATATGATCAACTCCAGATTAGGCGAACCTGAACTGAAAAAACTACAAATAGTTACATGAAAAACTGAATACATTTTTTAAATCAGCGAATATTTTAGTGCAGGAAAATGAAGAAGAAATAAAATGAAGTGCGGTAAAAAAAAAAAAAAAATTTTATAAGATGTTTTATATAAAATTGTCGCCTTTCCCCAAATTTCTGAGACATGATCCCCCAATATTAGGCTCGGCAGACATCTTGAAAATTACGACTTGCTTGAGATGGAATGAAAAAATTATTATTTTTTTTAATTTATTAACGTAAATGCATGGCACACAAGGGTAATCTACGGGGGGCTCCGCCCCCGTACCCCCGACCCGTGAGTGCTGAGTGAAATAATTTTAAAAAATATGTAAACATTATTTTTTAAGAGAAGGAAATTAAAAATCATGATTTTTAAAGTTACCCTTAAAATATTGAAAAGATATAAAGAAAACATAATTTTTATGGGTAACACGTCTAAATTAAGGTTTTCAACGTAAGATGTTAACTTATTTTTTGTAGTTATTTATTAAATTTAATAATTATTAAATTTTTCTTGTTTACTGCATTAAAATGTTCGCCGATTTCAAAAATGCTTTAAGTTTTTATGTAGATATCGAAGTTTTTTTAGATACAGGTGTCACCTAATCTGGAGACTGGCATATATATATATATATATATATATATATATATATATTATATATATATATTATTTTATATATATATTATATATATATATATATATATATATATTATATATATATATATTATAATTATTTATTTATATATATCCCAAAGGATTTATAATTATATATATATATATAATAAATTATATAATATATATATATATATATATATATATATATATATATATATATATATATATATATATATATATATATATATATATATATATATATTCCCTTTTTTCCAGAAATTTGCTTATGTATATTTATTATTCAATAATAAAAAAGGTTCTATACAAATATAAATAACTTTAATTAAATTTAATATCCCTAGAAGAATCATGTCAACTAAACCAAATCGAAAGCACCTCATGTACTTGAATATTTTATTCACTCTAAAGATAAAAGTACTTACATTTGCCAATATGAAATAGTTAATACAGTTGAAGGGAAACAGTCAGCTCGATCATGCTTAAAAGAGTTTACCGAACCACCAGTTACTCATTGGGGTCATAATACATCTACTGGGTCCTTTAAATTAACGCGACATTTAAAACACTCTCATCCAGCCATTGCTTTAATTATTAAAAAGAAAGGTGAAGCAAAAGCTGTTCAGGATAAACCTTTATTTTCAAAAACTCAAGCTTTAGTGGATACTTTTTTCAATTGTCTGTCTATTTCGAGTGAAAAATTTAAAATGTAATTGATTATAATGGTTGTTAAAGATAGTGCCCCATTGTTTTTTTTTTTGCAAGACCAGGATTTAAAGCATTGTGTGAAGAAATGGTTTCGAAACTTGAAGTCCCTTTAGTCCGGGAAAATATTCGTAAAATAGTTCTAGCAGAAGCGGATAAGCAAAAAAATGAACTTAAAAATTGCTTAGTGAATTTAAAAATGAATGCTTATACAAGGGCAAAGCTAAATTATTTTGCTACTAATAATACATATGTGGACGAAAATAAAAACAATATTCCTAAATCGTTAGGAGTAAGAGATTTCAAATCGCAACATTTCAGCTAATATATCCAAGAACTTGTTATTTACGTTTTAAAAGAATTCGAAATAATAAGAGGCAAGTAATTTGCTTAGTTACGGATAACGCATCAAACATGATCAGGACGATTAAAAAATTAAATAAGGGCAAGGAAGATGAGGAACAGGAAGGTGATAAATGTGATATTAATTTTAGTGAATGTCAAAACGAAGAAGTAATAGTTGTTTTCAGAATGAACTTGATAAAACTATGAAAAGACAATGTTCCGATGACGCTAACATTGCACACATGAGATGTGGAGTTCTTACTTTACGTTAACAGTGGGACAGTCTCAGCAATACTCATAAAGGAAATCTTTTAAGCAAGGCGAGACAAATATCAAAAACAGCACGTTCCCCAAAATTAATAGAAGTTCAAAAAGAGCGTCAAGCTGGAAAAGATGGCAATCTTAGATCAAAGCCGAAGATGAGATAAGTACATGTTTAATGCTCGACAAGGGCTTCGCAATCAAAAGACTATATTAGTATGATGGCTTTGCGGTACTCCTGAAACTTTCTCTCTCGATTGTCCAAATGGAACAAATCGAAACCCTAAAGAAATTAAACATCCATACTATACAAACCAAATATTCAATCAGAAGACTTGACTTCAGGAAAATTTTTATAGAGAACGGATTTTAGAAAATTCCATGGAAGAAGATAAAAAATGTTCACTGAAAAAAAAATATTTTTATCGGCCATCTTTGTTGATCTACAACAGTTCAGAATCTTCATCAGAACTGAAGATCTGATTTAGAAGCTAGGAATACTTTCTTTGGTGAAACCAGACCTAAAATGAATAATACTATCAAACAGAAGAATCTGGGCGAAAAGTCAGATGGGTGTCAGTATTTTCAGGAATCCCCCTTGTGGTATCTGGACAGATGAAGATGAGAAGACAAATTTCACAAAGCAATGGGAACAAACAGGAGGCATACAAGAAAGCATTGAAAAAGACAATCACCATTTAAAGGCCTCAACTAAAAAAATCCTCTAAAAAAAATGACAAAGTAGAATTCCATAAAGTATTATATGAAATAATGAAATTCGACGAAATCAAAGTTAACAGTTAAAGAGGCAATCCCTAGCTATCCTAAAATTATGCAAGATGCGGCTTACACAATACTCCTAGTCAAATGAATGTTGAAAGGCTATTTTCTGCTTTTAGCATGATAAAATCATATTTAAGGATATCGTTTAAGGCAGTCTTTCTCAAAGTGGGCGATAACGCCCCCTTGTGGGCGCTGGAGGCCTAGAGGGGGGCGGTAAGGGGCCTAGAAAAAAATGGGGGGGGTGTTGAAGTGGTTTAGGGGGGCGATGGCTGATTTGTAATTTCATCTACTTAATATTTTAAAATTCACTGAAATTAAAACCTACCTACTACACAACATCGATTATTTAGTAATTTTAGTTCATATTTCTGCCCTGTTTGATTGTATAAATTTTAGTTTTTATACTATATTTATACTATATATATATATATATATATATATATATATAGCAATATATATATATATATAATATATATATATATATTATATATATAAATATATATATATATATATATATATTATATATTTATATATATATATATATATATATATATATATATATATATATATATTAATTAAAGTAATGAATGTCATTGTGGTTTTTAAGTTTTGGTAAAGTAAAAAAAAATTGGGGGCGCTGAAAAATAATTGATTTTCAAAGTGGGCGGTAGACGAAATAGGTTTGAGAACCTCTGCTATAGGGGAACGTATAAACAAGTTTTATATAAGAAATTATTTTGAATAAATTTTATTAATATGCTCAGGCCAGTTCAAAGAGAAATTATTTTTAAAATTTAGGAAGAAACGTGAATTATGTAGTATGTATAGACACCCTTCTCTATATATATATATATATATATATATATATATATATATATATATATATATATATATATATATATATATATATATATATATATATATATATATATATACATATTTGTATTTATTTATATATATAATATATATATATATATATATATATATATATATATATATATATATATATATAACATATAATATTAATATAATATATATATATATATAATAATATATAAACAATAAACTAACATAATTAACAAGAACCATCGCTGAGCACAGACCTCACAAACAATAAAAACCAATATCACCACTATATACGAAAATTCATTGGCCCGACTCTAAACTTCGCATCTCCAACCTGGCACCCACTACTGACTAAAAATAATATAAAAAACTCCAAACAACTCAAAACAAAGCTCTTAGAATCATAACATGATGCACATCTACAACACGACAATAACACCTGCACGACGAAACCAAAATTCAATCCATAGGCACACACATCAACATGATAGGCACACAATTCTTTTCCAAAACCCAAAAACTCCAACACCTAAGCCATATTGCACTCTCTAACCCTACCCACCACAGACTCAAGCAACATCCTTCTTCTCCAGCCCTATATTACAAAACAAATCGTGAACAACATTCCACCACTACCAATAACAACACAACATACACCAAACAAATCCATCCGACATTAACAGAAAACTACTTAAGACGCATACCACCAAACAACATTTTAAACAAACACCCACCGGAAATAGCATTAGAATTCAACTCACTATCAAGAACTAGTCAGTCATCCTTGGCAAAGCTAAGATGCGGTCATCACCCTAAATTACAATAATACAAACACAGATTCAACCTTAACCAAACCGCCAAACATCTGCAAAACTTGTAACCAGTTCGGAGGATACAGTCACACTTCTTTCTTAAAAAAAACTCTCCAGCATAGAACAACGTAGAACATAGCATCCCTGGAAGATCTCTGGAGGAGACCGGTTGCGTCGGCGGGGTACCTGGGCAAGATGTGGCCTCTTCCATGATGGGGTGGTCATGGGTGAGAAGGGAAAAAAAGGTGTAGATATATTATTATATAATAATATATATATTATATTATATATATATATATATAATATATATATATAATATATATATATATATATATATATATTATATATATATATATATATATATAATATATATATATATATATATATATATATATATATAATATATATATATATATATATATATATATATATATATATATATATATAATATATATATTTATATATATATATATATATATATATATATATATATATATATATATATATATATATATATATATATATATATATATAATGTTATATATATATATATAATATATTAATATATTATATATATAATGTTAAAATTACTTTTTTTCTACAAAAACGTATATGTATCAAATTATAAAAAAAAGAAATTGCGTTAGAACGAATCATATTGGCAATTTATCAAACTTTTTAATTTGAGGAATAACAGAAGAAAAAGTCATTTAATTCTATATAAAAAAGTTTATTTCTAGTTGAAGTTAACGTCAGCATGTTCAAAAGTTTAACTTTTAAAAGAGGAAGAAGAGAAAAACTTTTAAAAAACTTTTTGTGATATCTTTGACACTTGCTTTTGCATGTTAGTACTTTATGTAAATGTAGACTGTTTATATATATATATATATATATATATATATATATTATATATATATTATATATTATATATATAATATATATATATATATTATATATATATATATATATATATATATATATATATATATATAGTACCTCTGGTGGACAAAGGTTAGTGTGACACATAAACCAGCCACAGTTTGAGAAAAGAAATCTTAATTTACATTTAATGTCAAAATAATTAATCCTTATATACTTAAAAAAAAAAGATAAAGAACGAAGGCGCTCCATAATATATTGTTATGAGCATAGCGCTTATTAAGTTTCGATGTCATAGAGAAAAACAGAGAAATAATAGGACTTAATAGAAGAACGAGCCCCATGGGCTATCCCCAACGGAGAAGATGTGAGTCAGGAGTGTTTCGAATAATGGCGTCCTTTGTAATATCAACGGTATAAGGAAGGTAAAGCAAAATTTTGTCAGTCAGAAAGATACTGCAGATAGTCGGTGAGGGGAGAAAATATAATGCCCTTTTTACAAGTTCTATAAACATTTTTGTGTATGATCGAAAGTACGCTGGATACACTTGGGTTATAGAGACGCAAAAGGAACTATCATTGAACATTGAATGCAATTGCATGTTCCAGACCACCAATCAAAATATTATATTTGCTTAATTGGGAGATTATTTAAGGCGGAAAGTTATCTAAACATCCTCGTGAACCTTATAGCTACTCTTTCCAGATTTTAATTTCTAACAATTTTTCATTTACAGTTTACATTGTAGATGTTGTCTTTAAATAATCCCAAGAGATAATCAAAATCAGTAATTCTTATGTTGAATCCAAATTTAACCTTGTCTAAATTTTATAATTTCAGGAGCAGAAGAGGTGAAATATTTAATTCTTCTCCACATATCTTTAACTCACATCTCTTATATTATCCTTTCTAATTCTGCGAATTTTCCAACAGGAACATCACAATTCTTTACAAATTTGGCATTCATTTGGGGGAAATTTTGAACTTCAAAGCAATAATTCAGATTTCTTTCCATTTTTCCTTGCAGTAATAGATCTTTCTAGCAAGTTTTCTCTCGATATATAAAAATATATATATATATATATATATATATATATATATATATATATATATGTTATATAGTATATATTATAAATAGTATATATATATATATACTATATTAGGTGAATTTAATAAAAAAATAGTATTTTTATATATATATATATTGAGTTATATGATTATACTAGATATATATTTATATATATTTATATATATGATAGTATATATAATAAAAAAAAAAGTTAATACTTTTCCATAATTAGAAGAAAAAAAGAACAAAAAAAAATTAATAATAAAGGATACAGAAATTTCATTACTAATGTGTACTATGTGAGCATCACTATGGTTACAAAAATGACCAAAATATTAGAAAAGTAGAAAAAAAATTGATTGCAACACAGAAAAAATTGATGACAAATGCAGAATACAAAGGTGGGGCAAGATTAAAGGCTTGCAATTAGAATAAAAGCTAAAGAAGCCCAATACATATAAGGAAAAAGAACTTGATAATTAGAAGATACTGCAAGCAATATAAGCCATTGCAAAAACTCAAGCAGGCTGTTGAAAGAAGAAAGTTGTCATGTTTGCTAGAGTGGAGAAGGAAAATAAAAGCAAAATACAGCATTGAACTTCATTCAACATAAAGCCAAAAGGAAGAAACACTTAGTAACATCTATTCAGTTCAAGGACTTATTAATTTCACAAAGAAGAAACTATTAAGGTGGAATAACTAGAAATTGACTAAATTCTTCACAACAAGTATATTAATAAAGAAGCTATAGAAGAAACTTAGGACAACAAAGAAACTCTATGCAAGCTAAAATTCAACCAGAAGAAACAAAAAGGAATTTTCAGCTAATAGAGACATCTTCAAGCAACTTTATTGATCAGCAATCCCACAAATTGAGTAATATAAGCAACCACCCTAATCTCAGCCATTCTGAAATCCAAAACATCAGAAATTAGAAGGGTAATGTTTTTTTTATAGTTATTAATATTATTTGAGGTGAATGTGGTAATAATAATATAAACAATAACATCTATGATTTTTCAACAAAAGCTAAAAAGTGACAAAAATAAATAAAAGGTCCAAAAAATACTGATAATTTTTTATTGAACACTTAATATTAACAGGAATAACTAATTTTCAATGCAACCAATTAATAATTAATTATGTTTTTACTTTTTAGCATTTAGTATTTGTGCTGATTTTTAATAACTATTTATATTTTTGTTTAGTTTTTATATTTTTAGAACCAGTTCAGTTCCTACTAAGAGCAAGAAATAAAACATTGTGTCTGAGCTGCGTTTTAGCAACCTGATGTCAGGGTCATTGATGGAAAATCAATATTGTTCTTCTAAATTATTGAAGGCTTGGATGAAGAATACAAAGCTGTTCGCTCAGATGTGAGGAATGATCATCTTCGACAAAAATAAGTATAAATAGACAAATAGCAAAAAAAATAAAAATACAATAACAGGGAGGAGTGAGGAGTAAAAATATATATCAGGTAATACTTTATATTGAATATATAGTAGAATTTATCTTATATAATAAATGTTACCTTAAAAATAACATTATCCTTAAATTTTTTTATTATTAGTGAATGAGTTTCGATAAAATTTTAGTTTTTCCATAAGTTTAATAGTTTTTATTGAATATTTTAAGATAAAAAATAAAAATTTGAGCATAGGGGACTCTTAGAAATTGAAGACTGATCCGGATCAAAGAAAGCCTCCTGGGTCCAACACGAAAAACTTGGAAAAAGAACAAAAAAAATAAATATTTTAGATTGAAGACAATATGGCAATTTTCTTAAATAACTTAACTTAAGTTATGAAATAGAAGCCGATGAATTAGACATTAGAACGCAAAAGAGAATCCTTAAAATACTTGTAGTGAATTAATGGCAGAACTGTAGAGGAAGATAAAATACAGCAGTGGCCTACATTAAAACTAAAGCCATATTATGAATTAAAAAATGTGCCGTCAACACCAAAGGAAGGCAGCAATATGGGCCAAGCATTAAAACAGAAGATAGTGCTAGTAATATATCTTGTAAAGAAAGTAAATCTAGTTCCAAAAATTCAATAGCCCAATCTTTGTTACTTGAAGATGGAAACAAGTAAATAAAATATAAAAGAAGCAGAACAATAGGCAAAAAAAAGAGAACTAGAAAGCTTGGATTTGTACCAACACAGTAGTCATATAAATTCGGTATACAAAGTTTAATAAACAAATCGATTCTCTTTAGATCACAAGCATCAAAAGCTATTTTCCCTATTGTATGAGGATAAAAAATTACAGGAATTTATACGACAACTAAAAAAAAATTAGTATAGCGGTTGAAAATAATAATCAGGAATATTCTAAATTTGTAGAAGATTTTAAAACAAAAATTTAGAAGTGAGTAATTAAGAACCTCTTCCAACATTAGCCTGAAAATATTTAATGGAAAAGGATCCAAACTATATTTAAAGATTTTAATGCTAGTTTTTAAAAACCTAATATAGAAGGAAAATGTGAAAATGAAATTAACAAAGCTTTATAATTTAATCAAGTATACAGAAGGTAAAGCACAAAATATAGGTAAGAAGTTGTATGCATTTAGATGAAAATATAAGTTTATAAAAAGGCAGTAGAAAAGCTCGAGAAACAGTATGGAAATGGTGAACAAGTTATGTGTGCAAAATACATATTTTGAAAAGTTAGAGACTGGAATGAAATTTAAGAATGAAGGATATGTGAAGCTATGGCAGATATTTTTCTTTGTTTTTAGACTCTATCAATAATGTAATGGAAGCTGTTGATCGATATATGTGTGACTTACTCCATTGAATGGAATGAATTCTACTGGTGCTATTTAAGAATAGTTAAAAAACTTTCCCTACAATGCAGTCGTGATAGTGGAGAGAACAGAGTTGATAATAAATTTGATCAAACGATGTCGTAATTTTAGTACATTTACAAAGTTTGTTGAAAGAGAAGCAAGGATCATGAATACACCTTTATTTGGAGACAAATGGAAACAAACCTGGCCTAGAAGGCTAAATATTACAAAGTGAGAAAAGGTAAGTCACTTTATACAAAAGAAAATAGAATAATGACCATAGAAATAACAATAAAAATGTTAAATAATAAATGATACAATAATAATGGCAATAAGAATAATGATATAATAATAGTAAGTAATATAATACAATATAAAAGATCCAGTTTAACAATCCTTGTAAAGACTAAAGTCATAGTTGTGACTAATTAAAGAATTCTAGAAAAACAAAGGCCCCAAGTGAAATAACATAAGGTTTGATTAAAGAAATAAATTATTGCTTTAAGTGCCTCAGATTCAAATCATTTTAATTAGTAATTTAAAAAGGACCAGAAAATGTGAAAATGTATAAGCAACATTTAACATTCTAGCATAGAGAAAAAAGATAGTTGCCAAAAAGTAGGATTGGTTCAAATAACCTCACCAAGCCAGCACTCACTGTGAATTTAGAAAATAAAGAATAAAAGGTAGAGTCAAAATAGAATCAGGAAGTATTGAAGCAAAAACCTTTCAACAACACAGTAAGCAATAGAAAGCTATTTTATCCTGCCAGTGCCAATTAAAATAAAGCTTAAAGGTAAAGATAGAGTGATTAAGACATACTGGGTTTAGACAGATATTCTTCATCATTTTTTATGGATTTAAATTTAGCCTCAGAATTAGGTATGAAGAATCTGAAACCTCATAAAAATATAGACATAACAACAATGTTTGGACAAAATAAGATAGCAACATGCATTCTAAATAACTTAGAAATTTATGATATTGAGATGAGAAGATCTGAAACTATAAATATAATATGTAATGCAAGGAACATTGGCCCTTCACTAAAGAAGAGTCACCATCTCTCAAAGATATAAATGGATTAGAATATTTGAGTCATGTGCCCTTCAACTTCATTGAATCCAAAATAGGATTATTAATAGGAATGAACCAAAGTGAATTGTTAAAGCCAATAGATGTAGTAGAAGGTCCTTATAATTATCCTTTTGCAGTTAAGTATCTTTTTGGCTTGTCTTTTCAAGAATCAATACCAGATGGTAATACCAGCATTCATGAGTTTAAGATGTCAAAAAAAACAAATACAAAGAAAATAATAACTTATTTGAAAAATATTGCTTAAGAGAGTTTTTCTGAAAAGAATCCTGAACAAGTTTGTGACAGTGTTGAAGATTCAATAGGGGAAAAGATAAGGTTGAAAATACATTACAAGAACAATTACAGGTAAAATTTTCAAAGTTGGTTTACATTTAAAAAAAAAGAAAAATCCCATTTTCTACTAATAACAAAAATCAAGCTCTAGCAAGATTGTACTCTTTAAAAAGTAAATTTTTCGTACAAACACCATATTTTTATACAATATTGTGAATTATACATTAGATGAAATTTTAAAACTTAATTTTGCAGAAAAAATTGAGAAACATGAATTATTAAACAATGACAGATTCTATTTAACAAAGGTCACCCATAGTGTAATATCGCATCCACAAAAGAAAAAAATGAGAAGTAAAGTATTTAATGCAGCCCTGACATACAATGGTAATTTTCTTTAAATAATAGTTTACTCCAGGCCCAGACTATATTCCAACCTACAAAGGCCATCCTTTTAACGAGGTTAAGAAAAGAGAAACATGCCTTTCTAGTCAGATAATAGAGAAGATGTTTTATCAAAAACAGGTACTTGACAAAGATATAAAGATTATCAGCGCTTTTTATGGTTTCCTGATGGTAATTTAAATAAAAACTCCAGAAGAATATAGAGTTAAAGTCCATATATTATTTGAAAGTGTCAGCTCTCCGTCGATTGCCTCTTATGTTTTGGATGCAGACCAGACAGGTAATTGAAGCAGAAAAATTCAATAATTTAGCCAAGATACCATACTTAGAAATTTCTATGTTGATGATTGTTTAAAGTCTGTGAATTCAGAAAATGAGGCTTAAAAAAGATTTTTAAAGATTAAAGAAAATTTTAAAGAGTAGTGGTTTTAATCTGCATCAAGTAGGCTAGTAATTCAAATGCCTTTTCTGCCGGGTAATTTTTATAGTCCAGTGCTAGCCAAAGATATTTCTTTAAAGAAATAAATTTATCCTTAGATAAATTGCCTTCACAAAATATTACGGCTTAAGTTGGACCCAGAAATAGATTTAATGAAAGCTAGGGTAGATATACAAATATTTTGCCATAATATGTCATTGTTGTAAGATTTACCGATCACTGAAGTATATATATATTAGTACCAGTACTACTAGTAGCAAAAAATATCCAAATTAATGCGTAGATTGGGATGATGAAATTCCATTAGATATAAAAAAAGTTACATAAAATGCTAAGTGATGTTAATAAGCTAGATGATTTTCAAGTCCCTAGGCCATATCTAGGCCATACAATCCAAATTGTTTAAAGTATAAGGTAGTTACATTATTTTTCAAGATGGTTCACATTTTATATATGCTCGATATATAAGGTTCATTGGGAGAATAATGAAATAATATTGTTCATTTAGTTATCCTAATAACAAGATTGATACATTAAATTTAAATTAGATGTTAACCATACAGAATAGATTGAGTTTTATTCAATATACATCAAAATTTTTAAAAAAATGAATAAATATGAAAATAAACAAAGAGTATTTTTGGATGAGTAGTGAAAATTTGTATACAATAATTTTTAGAGATTCAACAAGATGTGTACATAAATAGAGTTAATTATTAGATCAACGATCAATGGAATTATGTACCTGGAAAATAATATATTGTAGATATTGCAAGTAAAAGGAATATCTGTTAATGAGTTTTTGAACAATATGCTATGGAGCACTGGTCCAGAATTTTTACAAGCTCAATGCTGAGCAAAAAAAGAAAATAAATTAGATGATGAAAATGTTGAAATGGCTATACAACTACAAGAAAGTTCAACAGACAAGCTCATATATCATATTATAGATTGGATGATAATTAAAACAAAGGTACATTAATTTTTAATGGGAAATGATAATTCATGATTGGGTCAATGAGTGACAGAATTAGGGATTTTGATATGAAAATTTTATCTCTGATTCTTAGATACGAAAATAAGAATTTTCATCAGATATTATGACCTGTCCTTGTTTATAATGATTGGTCATTACTGTTGGAATAGCTAAGGCTTCGAACAACTTGTTTAAATTATCAAGTAAGAATGTTGTAGCTAAAACTCTGAAATTCATTGGAATGTTTTATTGAAATATTTTAAGTAAGACCATTCCACTGAATTTTTGCATTTTTAAGAAAACTATAATTTTAATATTAAAATGCATTGGGCAAAAAGATAATGCAATGTTACTTTAAGAAGGAATAGGAGGAAAGTGAAGCTCTAGAACTGAAGAATCGAAAGTTGGATCCAGAGAGAACTAAATTTTTTAGCAAGTTTTACATAAGCTTCTTTAGAGGTTCTGAGAAAGCTATTCGACATGTCCCACGGAGTCTCCTGCACAGGCTACATGTTTTTTTTTTTGTTTTTTTTTTAGATTTTGAGTGCTTATCAAGTACAAATGTGTCGCAAGTAAGTAAAGTCAAATAAATTTCTTTAAGATGAGATTTAGACTAAAGCTTAAGAATAAAATATGTACAAGTCAGGAGAGGAAGCATTAATGAGGATGATGATGAGTTTGTTAAGGTTATTATTATTAATTTATAGTTTTAGGCTGATTCCCGCCTGGTCAGACTTCTTTTGATATTTAACGTTTATAATAAATTTATTTGCTGACTTTTTAAGTTAATTATAGAGATTACATGTGTGAAGCGAATTCGATTTTTATTGCATAAACTCCTTTACTGTCCACAGTTATATTCAGTTCATTGATTTTTATTGTTTTAATTAAATTTAATCATCCACCTTTTCATTCTATCCTGTTTTTTCCCTCTGATATCTACCACTTCCTTCTATCTAATACAGTCGCTATCAATTCATAAGTAATTCTCTCATCATGGGTAGACGGTGACTAGGTATTGGCGATAGAGTTTGAATCATGTGTCAATTAAAGTCTATAAATGTAGTATTATCGAACCGGTGTGTTCTTCAAACGTATCTTCTTAGTAAATGGTGTATGCACTTATAAATTTGTGGTTTTGTTATTAGTTTGAACGTATGATCAGCTTTGTTTTAGGGCAGTTATATAAAACACAACAATAAAAATGTTTTGCTTATATAAAAATAAAGCTGGAATCTTTGCTCCGAGGGGGCACTCACCCGTATTTTCCCAAATATTTATTTATCGTTTTATTAAAGACCGATCCTTTATTTACTACTGATAATCAAATATTTAAAAATCAAACGGGAAATATCAAACAATACACACAGACTCAATTGAAAAGAAATCATAATACTTTTTTTATTTTCGTACATCTTCTTTACCGTGAGCGTAATTGAAAGGTAATTAAGGTAATTCACCACCATTTCCCTTGGCTAATCACGATTGTATCCAATCATCCGGTCGTGTGAGTTTTAAGTGTAATCGTGAATAAGAATAAATGCGATTTACTGGTGGTTGCTATGAACACCCTTCAATTACTGTTTAACCCCAAATATGTCTTAATAAATTAATTCTTTTCATTTAGTTATTTTATGTCCTTTGTGGTGTTTTTTTTTCAACACTTCTTATTTTATTTTCAGATGTTTCATTTTCTGGTTCCGATTACATACTTCACTTCAACCATCCATCATCTGATACTGAGTTTGATTTTGATGATTTTCCATTCTATTATTATGATTCTGCAGTTCGTGAATTTGTTTATTTTGTACATGACATTGAAGAAGATTACGGGAAGCTTGAACCTCGAGACGTTGAAACACCAATGGGAGTTGCCATTTTTGCTGCTAAGGATTTTTAAAATAAAATTTCTTTTTGGGTGTAAATGATAAGAAATTAAAAATATCAATAAATGATAAAGATGTGTATTAAATGTTATTGTCTTCTTTTACAATGAAAATTAAAGTTGATTGTTTTTTTTATTATTTGGTTCATTTGTCCTTTGTATTCATGAGAATATAGTTAAAGCTAATAATATTTGTTAAATTTGCTAAATTGTATTTCTCACTGTGAAAATATATATTATAAATATGTTCTAAAATATATGCTTGAGGGTGAAATTGTATGACATTAAATTGCATAATATTAAATGTTGTTTTGTTTTTCAAAAATGATATATGTAAAATAAATCTAATATATTTTACGATAAATATATCGAAATCTTTAGATTCAATCACTCTGGGATGTTCTCAGAGGAAGTTAGAGTATTTAAAGAGACCTTTCAAGATGACACTTATTTTGCAGCAATTTTTAAAAAAAAATATATTAAGAACGAACTATTCATACAACATTTTCTAATTTTATTTGAAACTCTATGATTAAATTTTGTTATCTCAATATCTCATTTTCATTATTTTCATTTAGATCTTAATAAAATTTCTAAACTCTTTTTGATATTATAATATTTTTTCTCTAAATTACTGGAAAAATAAAAAATAAAAAATAAAAATCATGAATGGTAGAAAATATCCCGTTGCAATATTTTTTCAAATGTGGAACTCAAAAAATAAAATGAAAAAAATATAATTTAAATTTTTTTTCTGAAAGACTAGAGCCTGTGTTTCCCCATTACTATATATCAATTTCAATGAAATTTGTAAAAAACCTTCCAAAACCTTACCAAATTTTATAAAAATCTATAATTTACTTTTTATATTTTTATGAAATTTGGTAAAAACCTTCCAAAACCTTACCAAATTTGATAAAAAATCTATAATTTACTT
>JABUQX010017897.1:95000-102500 GCA_015478945.1 Trachelipus rathkii
GTAAATTGTATAAAATTCTGACATTAAATTGTATTGTGAATATTTTCCGGAAAATTTAATATTGTACATAAATAAAGAATATTTTGATATATATATATTTCTAGTAATAGGGTATAATAGGTTATATGTATATATTTGGTAATAGGGTATAATAGGATTAATATACTATATTGGTAATAGGTACAATAGGATTTACATAAACTATAATTGAGTATTTATTTTATTATATCAAAAATTACATCTCGTGTGTTACTTGAATCCTTTTCTTTCTCATTTAGTGTTGTCAGGAATAAGCCTTCTCCAAAGAGAATCCTGGGACCTCGCGTAAAGGCTAAATAAAACAAACAAGCAGAAAATCAATTAACAAAAGCAAGACGATAACAACATGCGTGGCTCCGTAGACATTTGCGAAGAAGGATCATCTGCCTCTAAAAAAAGAAAAAAAAAAAAAAAAGATGGAAAAAAGAAAAAGAAAGCACGGAAATAGGATAAATAAAGGAGAAAGAAGAAAAGGACTATCGTAGTTTTGGATATAAAAAAAAATAAAAAGGAGGTGTAAGTCGAGTAACAAAGAGATATTTATTTTTTCTATATCTTTTACTTTTTTTTCTTGTTGCCACATCTTGAATTTGATATTTGGAAACTATTTTTTTTTTTTTTTTTCTTTTTGCTAACCATATTCTCTTCCCTCGTGTTCTTGTTTCTGTATTTAGGAATAAGTACGAAGCAGAGAGAGGATTTTTTTTAATGTGAAAAAATTAAAGGAAGAGGAAAACGAAGCATCAAGTGGTTCATCTTTTTGCTTTCGTTCTTGAAGAAGGAGGATCATAAAAGAATCTGACGTCCATCCAGGAATGCATAATCATACATGGTTTTAGTTTTTTCTTTTTTTAGAGAAAAAATAAATATTGAGGTAAACTTTTTTCTCCTTTGTGGATACTTTTATATGATATATATATAAATATATTTATATATAGGGCCATCATTTTTTTCTGTTATGGGTATACTCATATCTTCGACTTTGCTTTCTTCCCTTGAGTGGAAGCGAAATGGATCACGACTGGTAAGTCAATCCCCGAAGGGACTGAAGAACCTAAAGAAGATCGAAGTGCAGTAGGTTTGTTAAAACAATTTCAGGATGCCGTAGTAAAGGAGGAAAATCTGAATGTGGACCAATTGGTGACAGTATTGAAAGAAGTGGTCCTGGCTTTGGAAACCAGACGAGGAGGTGAAGGAGAACCAAGGAAAGAAGTAGTAGAAGTTACTGTTGTAGACAGTGTAAAAGAAGCTGCCATAGCAGAACAAAAAAATAGGGTCCGAATTGAGGCACAGGCGTTTCAAAAGTGGAAACTGCAACAAGCACAGAGTGTTAGGAAGAAGGGAGTGCTAAAAAAGAAGGCGAAGTATTACTGTGAGGAGAGTTGCTTAGATAAGGAAATCGAGTGGGACCCATTTGAGGACGAAACGACTCTGACAAAGCTAAAGCATAAAACAGAAAACTAAAAAGGTGGAGACAACAGAAAGAGAAGGACAGACAGTAAGTATTACAGTAGACGAAATAGTCTCAACAAGAAGAACAAGCAATCAGAAGCGACCAAGTCGAACCAGACCAAGGGAGGAACAAAAGTGGTTGAAGAACTTGTAGAACTAGAGAATCCAGGAGTCGGAACATCCAGAACAGCAGTCAGCAGGATTTTTATTATATTAGCAGGAGAACATGATCAGAAGTTATTTGAAATATTTAGTAGGGCCTAACTGTAAAGGCGCGTAAACCCTAAAGTGATGGTTCACAGAGAAAGACAGAAATTCGACTCGCCTTTCTAGGAGAGTTCGAAGGTAGCAAAAGAAACAATTAGGAAAGGCATAAGAACCGTTGGTGGTAGGAGCTAAGACAATTTTTTGGAGGCCCAGTTTTGAGGAACGTATTATAGTATTTTTATAGGGCTAAATAGATGTATCAACTACACTTATAGCCAGCAGTCTAAACGAGTTGGTGCAACGGGAAGACAAAAAGAGAGCGAACAAATAGATTTGCAGAAGGAGTTCTGGAGAATGGAGATAAGGAAGCATGAAAAGTTAGCAGAATTTGCACTCAGGGTGCAAACCACATATGAAGCAGCTACCAAAGAAGAGGATAGGGACAAGCAAGTGTTAAAAAAACAATTTTTGAATTGCTTGCCAAAAGGAATAGCTAGGAGATTCAAAATGAGAATGGGAGGTGAAAAAGAAAGTGCTAAGGTCCGCTGGAAGGACATATTGAACTGGGCACAGGATGAGGATAAGCTGAACGAGCATGAAGAAGAGTCGAGGGACGAGGCAATCCCAATATGGGCAACCCTACAAAATGAGGGAGATGAAAGGAAAACGTATGCAGATAAGGTGCGATATGGTAAACCAGTGGTGTACCAGCAAGATTCATATTCAAGAAGAACAAATAGAGGAGCATATGAAAATGAAAGACCAAAGTGTTATCATTGCAACAAAGTAGGACATATGAAACGAGATTGTTGGAGGTTTAGAGGATGGTGCTTAAGATGCGGTAGTGATGAGCATCAGACAAGGGAGTGTGGTCCTCGAAACAACTACAGACGGCAGGACACAAGTAGACAAGAGCAGGAGGAAGCAAGACCTTTTGAAAGGAAATGTTTCTTATGTGACGAAATTGGTCACTGGGGGGATAATTGTCCCTTAAGAGGAGAAATAGAGAATGGAAAAAGAAAAGGAAAACACAACGAGTTTCGGGAAACGAATCCGCTCCGTCCATGCTGCCGGGAACAAGTCGGAGCGATCCACAGAAGTCATAATGAGTTTTCCAGGAGCCAGCCCGGTCAATCAAGGTTGTGTGGTGTTGGACCCAGAAGCCAAAGAATTTGTAAGTGAACAGGCTGAAGATACTACAACCGAGTTACCACAAAGGATACCTAAGATGAGGGATAAAGGGTTGAGCATAACAAACACAACAACAGGAGTGTACCACGCAGAAGGAAGAAGCCAAGATCAAGGTAGGCAAGGTCTTAATATAACACCATTGCTGAGATTTATGATAAAATTGAATAATATTAATATGAATGCTATAATAGACAGTGGTGCTCAATATTGCCTGATTGAAGAAGCACAAATTCGAAGGATTACCAACCCTAAATTAACAAAAAGGACGATGAGGTTAAGAGGTGTGGGAGACCCAAACTTATATGTGGAGTCTCAACAAACGGCTACATTACAGGTAACCATAAATGATATTGATTATGGCCTATCAGATTTTGTTGTAGTAAGTAGATTGAAAGAAGGAACAATACTGGGCATGCCATTTCTGGTACAAAACAAGATTGAAGTAGATGTAAGAAGTGGATCTTTTATACGTCATGGGGAATATAATATAAAGGAACAAGTATATTTAACAGGAAGATCTGAAGATTGTGTGAGGGTAGTTACGGCAATACCCGTATATAACACAGGGGAAATAACAATTACTGCAAATGAGTGGACTCCGATAAAGGCAAAATGGGATTCCCAAGAAATTAAACCTAGAAATGGAAATCGTTATGACATGCAACCTGAAGAATTATTAGTTGAAGAAAGGGACCATACCCGAAGAGGATATAATAAAAGGTTTAAATTAATGCCAGGATTGGTGCAATGGAAAGACAAAGAAGGAACTATACTGATAAAAAAACTGATACCAGGAAAATTAAAACTGGGAAGAGGTGAAAGAATAGGAATGGCTAATCTAGTGGTAGATGAAGACAACCTGAGACGATACCAAGGTAATGAGTGTACAGTGAACACAACGATACGGGAAATAGAGAAACAAGGAGCCATTGAAGAAGAATGGACGAAGGAAAAACTACAGAAGGAAATAAATTTCATGGAAGAACTAACTAAAGAACAACGGGAGAACGTCACGGATGTTTTATACAAATGGAAAAATGCATTTAGTAAGGGAGATTCGGACATCAGTGGGACATCCATGACCCCATACAGGATAAGGTTGCATGATTATACCCCTATTTACCAGCGGGCAAGGAGGTTCGATCAGAAGACTAATGATGAAATCGAAAACCAAGTAAAAGAGTTATGTTTAAAAGACATCGTAGAGCCTTGTGCGGCAGAATGGAGTTCTCCGGTGGTGCCAGTTAGGAAAAAGGACGGAACACTTCGTCTGTGTATTGACTATCGACGCTTAAACCAAGTAACCGAGGCAGATAGGTTCCCAATGGCCAGCATAAATGAAACCATCTATGGATGTCAGGGGGTACAATACTTTACCAGCCTGGACTTAGTAAAAGGGTATTATCAGATGCAGTTAGAGGAAGAAAGCAAGGATTTTACAGCATTTTCAACAGTCAGTGGTCAATACCGGTTTAAAAGGCTGAGTTTTGGGCTAAAGAACGGACCTGCAGCATTCCAGAGGGAGATGCAGCGGATCCTAACAGGTTTTAGTCGAGACAAGGTAGTGGTTTACGTCGATGATGTTTTATTAATATCAAAAGAATTTAAAGAACATTTAGGATTGATTGAACAGGTCCTACAGCGCTTCTGCGAAACGAACGTCAAGGTAAAAGTGAGTAAATGTAGCTGGGTCCAGAAAGAAGTTAAATTCCTAGGACACATCATCAGCAGGACAGGGATCAAAAAACTGCCGGAATTTATGGATCAAGTGGACAAGTTGGAGAGACCTACTAATGTGGGAGAGTTAAGACGATATTTAGGAATGATTAACTTTCAACGGAAATTTATAAAAAATTGTTCAGGAGTGGCAGCACCTCTCAGCGCACTAACGGGAGGCAAAAGAAAGGACAAAATCGAATGGACAAATGAAAGGATCAAGGCTTTCGAGGAACTGAAAAAACGGATGAAAGAATCAGTGGAGTTAGCATTTCCAGATTTCTCGGAAGGTAGTAAGAAGTTGGAAATCTACGTGGATGCCAGTGGATTTGGTATGGGTGCAGGATTGTGCCAAGAACAAGAAGGTGGTAGAAGAGTAATTGCATATAACTCACACTCCTTCAATGCTTGTGAACGGAAAGCTTCCACAATAGAAAGGGAATTGCTAGCCATACGGTGGGGGATTAAAAGTTTTCGGCCTTTTCTACTAGGCCAGGACTTCATCTTGTACACGGATCATCGGCCATTGGTATATTTACACACGATGAAGCTAGTGGATAGTAAATTGGCCCGAGTTCTGGATGACTTGAGCGAATATAGTTTCCAGATCCATTATTATCCCGGAAAGGATAATGTGTTCGCAGACACATGGTCAAGGTGTCAAAGGAAACCTGATGAGGAAATCGATATAACGGATCCAGAAGCACTACCAAGAGGTTTAAAGGTTATAAAATTGGTACCAGGCGGTGCTGATTCACTATTTTTGAGTTTGAAGGAGATACTTGATAAAGAACATTCTAAAATGAAACAGAAAAATCACCAGGAGCTAAGGGAATTTTTATTGGACATCCTGATTAGTGAATGGAAAATGTATGGGTTGGAAAAGGGACCAAAAGCCTTAAAATTACTAAAAGCAATTAAAACTCCAGGAAAGGAACCAGTACCAGAAGTTTTATTAGTGGCCAGTGATGAATTCAATACAAAGATTTGGTTGCATCATGGAATATGTTGCTCAGTGGCATACATCGGACCAAAGGCAAGGAAGTGTAACAACTTAAAAGATGTACACATACAGGTGCTAGGAGGATCACACTTCAATCCAGTAGCTGATGATGGTACTTTCGATCCAAAAGGAGAAAATACAATAGTTGACGAACGGATAACTGAGGAACTAGAGACATCACCAGAGAAAGAAAATGAAGATTACTCAGATACGGAAGGAAGTGATACATCAGGAAATAATTTATTGCAGCAATCTTCCAAAGAAGAATTAGGAATAAATTTATTAATGAAGGAAAGAGGGCACCAGTCTAGGTTAAGCTGCAACCACAAGTTAAAAGGAGTGGCATGGCAGGAGGTCTCTATCGGAGAAGTATTCAGATGCGCTTTTCTGGACACAGGATCTGTCATCAGTTTGATACAGGAAGGAGTTGTTGATGGCTTAAACCAATTTGGACACATTCTGAAAAGATGGAAGGTAGATATTACTCTCAATGGAGTAACTACAAGGATTGTGGAGTGTACAACAGCAGTGGCCATAAAAATAAAAACAAGGTGCCGGGAAATAGTGCTACCATTGGTTGTCGTTCAGGATGAACATATTCCAGCTTGTTTACTGCTAGGGATGAATTATTTGGTGGAGTCAGATGCAATTTTGGACTTCGGAGAAGGAATAATCGCACATGGGAACGATGCCGATGACGTAAGTGATGGCTTTACCATTGATGTTTTTAACCTCACAGTGAATAAGGATAATGACTTAATAACAGTCCAGGAAATAATAAGATTACAAGATAACTCTGAAGTGATTAGGACACTAAAGAAGAAAATTGGAAATAATCAAGAGATTAGGAAGACTGATATATTATTGAAGGAATATTATCGATATAGGAAGGATCTACGAATGAATGGGGCCATCTTAGTAAAAAGGATTAGAGATGAACAATTTGGGGCTGTTATAGGGTTCCAACAGATGGTAAGCATTACTGTGGTTACACATCGGAATTTAGCTCATATAGGACGAGAAAAATTAACAGATCTTATTTCAAGGTATGTTTGGCACCCCAGAGGTCAGTTAATCATTCAAGATGTGTGCCGAACATGCCCAACCTGCCAACTGAATAAAATAGACCATCAGGTTGTGTTCCCACCTATATGGAAGATTAAGGTACAAAATCCGTTCGAATTAGTAGCTGTCGATGTTATGGCCATGCCTAGAACTAGAAAAGGAAACATTGCTTGTTTGGTGGCTATAGATCACTGTAGTAAATGGGCTGCAGTGAAGGCGTTAAAGGATAAATCTGCAAGGAGTGTAACAGAGGCTTTTGAAGGACAAATGCTTCCCACATTTCTGCGACCACCATATAAGGTATTGACGGATAATGGAGTGGAATTTAGGAGCACAAGATTTAAGGAAATGCTTCAGGCCTACGGAATCGAACATGTCTTTAGCAGTCCATACAAACCAGCGGCTAACGGGGCAGTAGAGAGGGTCAACCGGACATTCGCGGAGTTTCTCAAGAATACGGTAACAAAGGATAAGGAATGGGATGACTGTTTACCCCGAGTAATAATGGTATATAATAATACAAAACATGCAGAATTAGGAGTGACCCCAGCAGAGAAACTAATGGTTCAAAAACATGAGAAAGGAAAGGTATTACCAATCTCAAGAAAGGAACAGGACAAGTGGAAAGAGGGTCATCCAAACTGGTTGCCATACGCAGTAGGGGTGAAAGTTAAAAGGAAAATCATCTCAGTGGATAGAACTTTGGAGAAAAAATTAAGCAAAAGGTACGAGGGCCCTTTTGTGATAACCAAGGTGATTGCAGGTGGAATGACATATGACATTGAAGGAAACGGAAAAACAATGAGGACTCACTATGCACATTTAAA
>JABUQX010017897.1:110000-115000 GCA_015478945.1 Trachelipus rathkii
GTGGTCGTGTGCTGAAGCTGTGTAAGCATTTCTTACCTAGCGTAAGCATAAATGACAAAAACGAAAACGGTCTAAAAACGAAAATTGTGCTACTTTTCAACTTTTTAGAAGTTTTCAAAAGCTAATGACAATTCGCAAAAATCGTTTGCAAACATGCTTATATATATATATATATATATATATATATATATATATATATATATATATATATATATATATATATATATATATATATATATTATATATATATATATATATATTATAATATATAGTATATATATATATATATATAATATATATATATATATATATATATATATATAATATATATATATTTTACAATTTCTTATATATATAAATATTATTATATATAAAATATATAAATGTATATAATATAAATATATATAATTTATTTATACATAAATACTAGATATAAATACATATATAATTATTGATACTAAAATATATATATTAATAGATATCTATATTATATATATATTATAATATTATAATATTTTTATATATATATATATATATAAATATATATATAATATATATATATATATATATATATATATATATATATATATATATATATATATACCACAGTATAAATATATTAACATACAGTAGGTCAGATAGATAGGGAAATTATCAGACAAATTGCGGATATGCTCTTCAAAATTCAAAATTTTCAACAGCAGTTTTTTGCCTACGTCGAAATGTAAGAAACGTTGTGATTGGTTCATAACAAACAAATTTCTAAATTCCTTTTTAATTTCCATCTTACTCTTTATGTCATTTTCGAACATAACGTAATTAAATAATTTTTATAAAAAATATTAGGCGCGTTTTCCTTGAAAAAATGTTTTTAACCACGATAAACACTAAAAATATATATGGTGGTAAAAATAAACTCTGTTACGTAGAAAGCCATATTAAATTTATTTTAAGTTTTGTCGGCAGTTTTTCCCACGAAAAGTACAGTGCACACACACACACACAAGATGGTCCGAAAACTATAAAATTGAATTGGTCCTATAAGTTTTATTATATATATATATATATATATATATATATAATTTAAAATATATATATATATATATATATATATATATATATATATATATATATATATATATATATATATATATATATATATATATATATATATATATATATATATATATATATATATATATATATATATATATATATTATATATATATATATATATATTTATATAGCGAAATCAATTTAAAGACGCAAAATGTTTGGTATCGGTAAAAGGTATCGGCAAAATTTTACCGATACCGATACTACTACTCACAAAATTGTCGATACCGATACCGATACGATAAATAAAAATCGACCAATACCATGCTATCGGCGCATCACTAAATATATATATAAATATATATATATATATATATATATATATATATATATATATATATATATATATAATATATATATATATATATATATATATATATATATATATATATATATATATATATATATATATATATATATATAGTACAGACAGAGAGAAGCAAAAACAAATGAGAAAGAAATGCAAAGTTAGCAAACTAAGAATCAACTGCCAAATTATTATTGCATTAAATTATCATTCAACCTGATAGTAGAAGGAAGGAAAGTGAAAGAAACAGAGCCATCCTGAAAACGGATAGACAGATAGACAGATAGACAGACAGAAATACAGAGGCAGGAGATATAAAGACAAATATAAAATAAGAAAGAGATTTTCTCGTCATTGCAAATGAAAATGAAGGCATTCATTCTGTGACGAGAAATGCATAAGGCTCAATATATCAAGGACAAAATAATTTAATGGAATTACCACTAATCTTGGTCGGCAATAAATGAAAAAAAAAATATGGAAAATGGAGGTAATTTTTTTTTTGAATCCCGCTTGAGGAAATTCCTAGGTGAATTTCCTCAGATTCGACTTTCCTTCATTTTGTTCCTGTGGATAACCAATTTCGCTGAGAACGAATTGCAAATATTCGTAATCGGATAAACGAGACGAATAAGATCCAATTTAATACATAATAACAGCATTTATCTCCCCAAGTCTCCTAACTCAATTCGGCTCATGTTACATGCAATGTACTACTATACATACGCACAATTCAATATGAAACATTTCTCTCTCTCTCTCTCTCTCTCTCTCTCTCTCTCTCTCTCTCTCTCTCTCTCTCTCTCTCTCTCTCTCTCTCTCTCTCTCTCTCTCTCTCTTTTTTTTCTCTCTCTTTCTCTCCTTCTCTCTATCTATCTATCTATCTATCTATCTATCTATCTATCTATCTATCTATATATCTATCTATCTATCTATCTATCTATCTATCTATCTATCTATCTATCTATCTATCTATCTATCTATCTATCTATCTATCTATCTATCTATCTATCTATATCATCATATCACAGTATCACTATCTATCTATCTATCTATCTATCTATCTATCTATCTATATTACATATATATATATATATATATATATATATATATATATATATATATATATAATATAACAAAATATATAAAAAAAACACACATATATATATATATATATATATATATATATATATATATATATATATATATATATATATATATATATATATATATATATATATATATATATATATATATATATATATATATATATATATATACAGTGCATCTCCTCCAGTCTCTCTCTTTCCCTCTTCTTACTCTTTTAGCGCCTGACTCTCTGGTGGTACGGACTTGTGTTCGCTCGTTGCTTTAAAACTGTGCTCTATCGAAGGTGCGTTCAGTTGTGGCAGAACCGCGAAATTGTTATGTGTAGACGACCTCCAGCCACGAGGCTCAATTCTATCGCAATCGTGATATTTTATTCACTATTAAATAAAAGACTTAAAAAGTAACTATTATTAAATCAATTTAGATACATCTTATAACTTTAACTATAAAATTTATAGTTTTTAGCGTTTATCAATAATTTACAAATCTTTAATGTGATATAAACTTAAATATATATATATATATATATATATATATATATATATATATATATATATATATATATATATATATATATATATATATAAATATATATAATAACCTTATATATATATATATATATATATATAAAAATATATATATATATATATATATATATAGATATAAATATATATATATATATATATATATATATATATATATATATATATATATATATATATATATATATATATATATAAAATATATAATATATATATATATATATATATAAGGTTACAAATTTAATCTAATACAAACTTTAACAAAACTTATTAAAGTTATGTAGGAAGTATATATACATTTAACCTGATCAAAAATTCAAATTTTTGAGATTTAGCAATTACATTTATTTGAAATTCAATTGAATTAAATTATAATATTTGATATAATTAACTAATTTCTCCATATATATATATATATATATATATATACTTACATATATATATAACATATATATACTACATCACTATACTATATATATCATATATATTAGCTGTTAATTAATATAGGTGAGAAGCAACAGGGATCTCATATTTTATTCATGACTTTAGAAATAGCAATGCAGACTCAATACCAATTAAGCATATTCTCTTTGCTACTCATATAATATATACCAAGTAAAAATTATATATATTATATATATATATATATACATATATATATACCTATAATATATATATATATATATATATATATATATATATATATATATATATATATATATATATATATATATATAATAAAAAAAATATATATATGTTTATAGTAAATATTTTTTATAAATATATATGTATAATAATAATATATATATATATATATATATATATCATATATATATAATACACAAGTAAAAATTATTATAACTTAGGGGTCAATACGTAACCTTGACACTTTGGGGTCTGAAGCACTTTCTTTATCTGTCACATAGTAAGTAAAAATGTTGTGGTAGAAAAGAGTACCATTTCAAATTACTTTCAAATACTCTGTGTTAGCGTGCGTCGTTTGTGTATGATGCCATAAAGATATACGAGGACACTGGTGATGTAAAAGATCGCTTAAGATTTTGGTAGTTCACGCTCTGTTCGGACACCGCAGGCTGTCAAAGCTTTAAAATCACGAATTGAGCGAAATTTCTTGGTATAAACAAAACACCATGTTAGGTGAAAAGCAGATTCCTAAGAATGATTTTGTAAGACGTCCTCAAAGAGGACCAAAGGTTAAGGGCTTGCAAGCGAAGCTAAGGAAAGGTAGAAGAGAGAAGTCCAAGTTTCTGTTTTCTGAGTATGAGCATAACGAAAAAAATATCTTCTCAGTCAAAAAACTCTTTACTATGGATGAATGTTTAAGCAAATAAAACAATAATTTTGTGCTACATTATCTAAAGAAACAGCGGGACTCATACCACATATCTAAAGAGGTCATCATCAGACTTCGGTGATGACTTTGGTGGAAGCGACTTACGATGGGGTCACAGAAATCATTTTTGTGAAGAACGAATTATAATTTCGGCAACCGTTTACCAGTAAGCCGTTCTAGAAGGTGTGGCAAAACCATTTGGTCAGACCCTTTTTCAAAATTAACTACAAACCTTTCAATATCATTCAACACCGGCACATAAAGCAAGGTCTACTAAAGCTTGGCTCAGGGAGAATGTTCATCATTTGCTGAAGGTTGAAAATTGGCTGTCTTACAGCACAAACTTAATCTTTTGGATTACAAATTATTGGCAGTTTTAGAGAGTCTGGTCTGCTCAAAACGGTACCCAAATATGGATTTCTTAAATCGAGCTTTCACAGGTGCGGTGTAGAACCTTCCAATGAGACGACTGACTGAACTAATTTAAGACGTGTTGAAACTAAAACGGTCAAATTGAATGACTGTTGGAATTTTCCAATGAAACCTTAATTTTGAGCGGTGGTGGTTTCTT
>JABUQX010017897.1:140000-206801 GCA_015478945.1 Trachelipus rathkii
CCAGTTTTACCGCCATTTACATGAAAACTAAAAAAAATCTGCCCCCAAATTTTTTTTTGGACATTTCATAAAGGAAAAACCGCTATATCTTTTTTATTATTCGTCCAATCAACGTGAAATTTTCCCAGCATATATTTTTGGGCAAGATACACGTATTTCATTTAGATTATCTGTTTATATATCCAGCAGTTAACAAAAATCCTTTTTTCGCATTTTTTTTTTTTTTTTTTTTTTTTTGCAATTTTTTTCATGCTTACATGTGAATAGTGTCAAAACTGGACCTGGCCGACAAAAAAATCAATACTATTTTTGAATTCAGCACAATAAAATACATAGGAAAGAAGTATTATATACAAGTAGAATATAATTTGTTCTCCAGTGATTATCATTAGTTGGGATTTTCTCATTTTTCAATAACATCACAAAGCAAGTGACAACCTCATTTACTTATAATAATAGGAGCCTTTTATATTGTCAATCAAATTAGTCACTAAAAATGATAACGATGCCTTCATTTCGCGGTTCTTATAACACACAGTTTAATATTTTTTTAGTTATAATAATAATCAATTTATTTTATCATTATATATCTTCTAATTATTTTTAATATATCGTCATAAAGCTTGATGATTTGTGAATATATGGTAGTATAAAATAACTGACTTGTACGGCAAATACTGCGCATGACTACTCCACTTACATTTTATATTTATTTTTTATTTATTTATTTTTCATTTACATTATCATATTTATTCATTTTTTTTACATTTTTTTTGTTTTATTTTGGTTTATACTTTACCTCTGTTTCTCTTTAATTTTTTTTAATTTTAGTCTTACACTTTTAATCCAACTCTTTTAAATTGTAACTTTTTACGTTTATATCATCACTAGATTTTTGAATTAATTGTTCTATCAAATTAAATTCTTTTAATATATAAAATATACTTAAGAGGGCGGGGGGAGTATAGACACGGTGTAATTTATGAAATAATTTTATATTTTTCTCAGGATGACAATTTGAAAATTTTGTTCTCAAAATGTTCATATCATAAATATATGATGTTTAGGGCTTTTGTGCTCTTTATATTTTTTAATCAAGTTGAGATAAAAATATGGTCGAAATATATATATATATATTATAATATTTATCCGGATTTAATAATAATACATATCATAATATTGTATAATGATGAGGTTTATTATGTATATATTAGGACCTCATTTTATTTTCGATTCTTTATCGTTTCCAATCATAATACGGACTAAATCACACCTCATAGTAAGTATTGATAATATATAACCAAAAATTTTATAACTAGATATTAGTTATATATAATATTATATATATATATTATATATATAGTATATATATTATATATAATATATAAATATAATGTAATATTAATAGATATTAATATATTAGAATATATAGTAATATAGAGTACTATATAAGATATGATATAATATATTATAAAGATATATAATAGATATATATATAATAAATATGATATAATATAAGAATAGTATTAATATTATATAGTAATAATATATATAAAAGATATAATAATATATATATATATATATATATATATATAAGTTCCGCATTGACTTAATAGAAGTGTTAAAGGTCATAAATTAGAATTCTACACTAAAAAGTTTTATGTGTTTTATAGAGATTATTTTGTCGAACATTATTAATGTGCTTTTAGGCATAAAATGACACATCATTTACGGGTAACATTCCCTTTTAATAATCGCAATAACATCACAACACACATACCCCTACACACACACCCCTATACACACACACCTCTACACACACATACACACACTACATTACAGGGTTGGAATGAAGTTATGCGATTATGGTATGAGCTAATAATATAGTGGATTGTTTAAATAGTACGTGTAATTTCATACATGAAGACCATATTTCTAACGATCTATTTAGTGTGTAGGTTTGATACCCCGAGGAACAGCAAATTATCACTTGTAGGAAAAACAAATTTTCACTTGTAGGACATGCTCTCTCGCACTATATAGCGAATGCACGTGGTTCTGAGTGTTTATGTCGTGTACTAGAGTTTAAATACTCAATCTCAACCTCCATTTTAAATGCTCACAATTCCCTAAAATCCTGCTAACATCATCTACAACAGATCCTTCTTCTACACAAACGAAGCCAGAATCACTGACACGATCCGCGTCCAATAAATGCTACCTGTGTTACATATTAACTATAATCAAATAGACAAAAAAAGGTAACATATGTGAGATCACGAAAAAAACACTCACACCTCTGCAGATATATCACCAGTTGGCGTTTTTCCTTCATGAAATGGTTGTTGTGTAGCTAGCGTAACTTTTTTACACCGGTAGTATTCAGCATCAAATAAATATACACCAGATCTCACACGCAAGAGTAATTGATCTAGTGAAATTTTTCAATACTAACTTTTTCTTTTAGGATTATGGTACAATTAATGTATTAACCTATGACTAATATACTATAAATATAAAATTAAATACATAAAGAAAAAAAACTCAGCCGAGGAAAAATTATAGAAAAAAGGTTAAAACACAACTTACCGATGATGAAGTAGAGGTAATATTAACTGTATGCTCAATAGACTATTAGTTTTGAAATGAGTCAGAATAGCTAGTGTGTATATAACTTAATCTACTTGTGATCAATAGAGGAAATTAATTCATATTAAATTATTATATTCCAGTGATCCGAGAGTATCTCTCACTACACACGAGAAGGAGTACTATATTGTTATTACACGTGGAATCGAGGTATTACACACGCTCGTTACTAGAGTTTTATCGAGCACATTAGCTAGATGTGAGATATCTCTCTCTCGTCATGTGTACACCTAGATCACACGATACTGTAGAGAATGATAGCTAAACACTACACATATCTTATCAGAGCACAAGAACGACTGCTAATAATACATAGTCATATAACACAGAAAGTTATATCACACTCTGGAGCATCTCTCCTCGATGAATTTAAACAATATGATAGAACAGCAAAGATGATATAAGTATCAGTGTTGTGAGAGCATTAATATTCTGGTATATATACAGATAGACACCAGTCCTCAACTCATATTACTCAAATAAAATATAGATGTGGATGATATAAATTACTTCTTCACCTCCCCAACATTAAGCCGCCGTAATACATCGCGTGATATATATTCCATTTTATAAAGTACATTGTATATCATATGACGCATTATGTTCCTATTGTATAAATCATTTCTCAATAAGCTGAGATGAGACTCACATAATAGAGGATCCATTAATAAGAATTTGAATAAATACATCTAACGAATTACAGAACAGTTCTATGAGATACGAGTAAGGGTATTCGATATTAGCTCAAAAATATCATTGTACCTCTATCCTATAATAATATGTCGTTAGTAGTAATTATCTCACTTACGTGAATTAACTTCCCGTGTAGCTATTAATAACCTGCTTGATTGAATAATCGTATATATAATTGATAGTAATAACTGTCTATTTGTATGTGATACAACTCAGGAATACGATACTTGGGGATATATATTTGATATTTTATATTAGTATAGAAACAAAAAAAACGTAAGCTGATGATAATAGATTATATTTATTATCTGTAGGTAAAAATATTGAGTAAGTGATATATATATGAATTATTAGATTGAGAGAGGCTAATAAGTAGTGAGTGTGTTTTATTATTCTCATATTAATATGTTACACCTATTATATTTGTATCGAGATCTTGTACTCGATATATATATAACAATTGAATATAGTATAAAAATCACTGTAATATATCCTATATAATATCTGACTTCATGAAATATAAATCTAGTTAATACTATCAGTTTTGGATAGAAATACATTGCTTTCTTCTGAGTTTATAATTGAGCTCTTAAATACTCACAGATAAAATATACGAATAATAAGTATTTTATTATTTAATCTTAAATTAATAATATCAATTAGGTAAATGAAAATAATATTATTTTCCATCGTCTCTAAATAACGCCTCACTCACTCTCGTAATAAAGATAAAAATTATTATATATTTTGTAATATATATGATAAATGTACTATAAGTAGGTCTCACCTTATCTATGATCGTAATTACCTAAGTAGTAAAAGATTTAATCATCACCTTATATATTATGTAGAATATTATTCATAATAAGACTATCACAAGCCAGTAGAATAAAAATATGAGAATATATATAATAGATAAAACTAATATTACTCAGGTCCAATACTATAAAATATATTACGTGAGTTTACTTATATCATTATTTAATAACGTAATACTAACTTCACTCTAGATGATATATCGTCTTATAAGTCTATTTCTTACTAAATCTAAGAGTGAGATTAGAAACGATAACTAATCACTTACCTCTTAAATTCCTATTTGAGTATAATTTCGTGTGACTCTATTTAGGCTATTCCTAAAATTTATGACGATAATGTCTGATCTCAGATATCTCAGTGAGCTGAATAGATATATAGTATTATATTAATCACTATTATATAGATTATCTATAATATTAATACTATATATATATGAGATTAAATTCACACCGTGGGAGCTACACCATTAAATATGATTAATGTTGTACCTTTATATTATATATGTAATAAGTGTGCAAGACCTCTGAGGTAAGGTGATTGAAGCTATACTGATATCGTGCTCACTATGTTATTTGATCAACTATATAAATAAATATAGACGTCTAACCACTCACGGGGCTCGATGTATTACTAATCAATATCAGTCTTAATCGTTTCTAATCATAAGCGTAAAGAGGATTAAATTATCAGCCAATAACAACCTAAACCGTCTCACGGTCGTGAGTGAGAAACGAGAGTGTTTTCAGAAGCCTCTCCATAGGCGGCGAGTAAGAGAATTATAAGGTGGGTACTAGTTTAATAGGTCTATATATACGAATACTCGAGACGTCGAAATGTTATGGGATCTCACGTGAAAATGAAAAATATGAGATAATTAAATATGTGAAAGACGCTCATATATAAATCAGACTGTTATGAGCTAGTTTGTGAACTGGAATATCATGATGTACGTGACAAGAGAATTTTATAAAAAACCCTCTTATTTTCAACCGCGAATAGGGATGAGTAGATTTCGCCCGATCAGAAAACGAAAAGTTATATCACGTACTTACCTCGCGACACATATAACGAGCCGAACGAGTAATATTATGATCTAGGGGTTTATGTTTTACTAGTAGGGATACTCAATCCGTAAATGCGGATTACTAAAAAATATTAAATAAAAAATTTATAACATATACTCCACTATACAACGACTCTCTTATATTATAGATATATATGATGTATATAGATAACGATAAACTCCGCCAAATAAATAACACGATAAATATAATTTAAATTATTATTAAAATACAAAATCGGCTATATATAGATATAGTGGAAATAATATAGAGAGTCAGAAAAAATAGATTTACTTTATCGCTCATATAATTAGAAAGAGATAATAGAATTCTATATATATATATACGTGATAGGGATCTTACTATAAAGATAAGGTAATAACCTTAGAGAAGAATAAATAAAACGTCGTACATTGTTGTTGCTAGTAGATCCTCTTTCCCGGATTAGTTATTTACCCAAACCTCATTATATATACTCAATCTCTTGGTAAACAATATAAGCAGAAATTCTCGCCTCCCCGAAATGTAATGTGAAATCTCTCATCTGACGAAGTGTAGAAAACACATTTCTCTCTCTCTTTGACATTATTGTCTTCTGTACTCAAAAATTATGAGGAACAGCATCGATCTTGAGAAGTGCGAGCTCGACACAGAACAATTACTTCTCTATTTCTAAGTTATGTTCTATTAATTTGTGAACTACTATGTTCCTCTCTGGTATTCGAACAGAAACAAATCACGTCTCGACATTATGGAATTGTTTTCAAAATTTAAATAACGTACCTCATAAGTGCTGGGAATAAACGAATTCTATTAATCTTACAAAATCTATATCTCTGATTTGAACATATGTTGTGCATACGGTGACGCTTTTCTGATATTAAAACCAATACTGAGGAATAATTATAGTAATTGCTTTATTATATACCGAGATTAGCGCCTCACAGTGAAAAGAAAAAGGCTACGAAAATGTCGCCAAAAAAAATTTATTAAGTGAAGAAAGATATCGTAAAAGCCTTAAAAGTAGTATAATTAATTTATAGTATGCCATAAGAAGTAATGAAAATATGACGATAACTGTCATATAATATAATGGTGAAAATAAATATTCATAGTATATACGTGAAGCTAGGATAAGATAAATAATAATTAGACTCAGGACGACAGGATAACGACACAATGATAACTGAACGAAGGTAACTATAACGATACAAGCGATGAAGAGATAGTAATAGTGAGAAATAAGAAAGTAATAAATAGTATATTAACTACTGAGCTATATATTATATATATATATATATATACCTATATATATAGGTCACAATTATGATATTATATTATATATATATATAATGAGTACTTACAAGGTTATTATCCGGTTGAGCATGAGAAGATATATATATAAATAATCATTTCTCTACCATACCATAACTTTACGTTTCTTATACACAGATGAAAACTTAGACAGTATATACATTACGTGATTATATACATACCCTTCATTCGATTCCTCACTCACGAATAGTTGTGTACGCCGACTGCATATTCGTGTAGACACTGATCTATGAATTTTAGATTTATTGATAGCTTAAGAGGGTTTTTGCTGATCCTATCTATATATATATATATATATAATCAATCTAGTAAAATATATATACTACTAACACTCACCTATATTATTTTATGTGAAATATTATAGTATGGAGAATAAGATATTAATGGTGATACGTTTCAAGGTGAAATTATATGTTTCGATATTACATCATTATTAAATACCGAGAGTACAAAGAAGGAAGATTATTTCGTATTATATCGCTCAGTGCTATAAAATATACACCTATGCAATAATTATATTTATACTATAGGGTATATAATTACGTTAGTCAACGCTTCACGTGAGCGTTATATAAATAATAAATTATTTAGCAAGTCCTGCTTTTATGAGAAACGGAAAGTAACTAAATATTTATATAATACTGAAAGTGAAAATATTCTATTAGTAAACTAAATTTATTGCTACTATAGGATGGAGGGAATGAATTATGTAATTTATGAACGACATCACTCTATCTTCAGTTCACTGTCACTATGAGCTATATCTCACTCCGATTACTACGTAAAATTCATTTACTCAAATTTACAAAACTGTTTTCCGTTCCCCTGAAAATGTTATATATATATGTGATATAGGTTGATATTATCGATATATCTCACCGTATTTTACAATAATATCTCAATATAGGAACATATATTTTTTTGACTGATTTCCCTATTTAACTTAAGTCGATATAGTATACTCAATGAGCAGATATGGGAGCTATATTATTATGCTTATATATAGGTATAAAAGTAAATTTATTTATGGCCCGATTTACGAGTTATTGAAGGCATTATTAAATCAGAGAGCTTTACGAGTGGTGTTTAAAAAGAACATTAATATATAACTTATAATTAGTGATTAATGTTAATTAAACGCTTCTGAGCTACTCGTTATAATAATATCTCCACGCGAAGACTCAAAGTATATTATAAAATAATGCTACAAACGTAATATACGACTTTACTCACGTCGTTGCCGGACGGTTATTCTCCATAATATTTGGATATTACTGGCTGTTCGGCGGAAATATAGTATGATAACGACCGGAGACACGACTATATATATATAGTAGAGGACTCACGACGGCATAGTATACTGTATAAAAATAAAAGTACTCGTTAGAGTAGTAAATCGATATTGAGATGACGTAAAGATTAGAGAGAAACGACGGAAAAATAATAATATATATTATAAGTTCCGAGATGTATATAAGTATATAAATAACGAAATATTGTGTAACGAACTAAGATACGGATTATAGTATATATATATATAAACGATACATTTAAGTAATAGGTTATATATCTCGATAATAAAGAGCTCTATAATACAGGTTACTCACGAAGATTATAGAATGAAAAGGCACGGGATACCTCGATATCTCACAATAACCTCCTCACTGAGTAGTATTCTCAGATTTACGAAAGATTAGTATATTTATTGCTCACAAATAATGAGGTGCCTATATGAGACTATGAATATTCATTAGGTTTCACGCAAAAGAGATGGAGTCGATGATGCTGTCAAGAGTAAACTGTTCATTCACAATGTTGGTAAATTGTAAAATAATTCCAAAATTCATGAGGTATTATTTGTTAAAAAACTTGCTCAAAATGTCCAATTCAAAGTTTCAAATCACTCTAGTAACGAGTATTATAGCGGAATAATTTTACGGAATTATGTTAGACGAATAACTTTTCGACGTTTGAATGCAACTCTGTCTTGAATATTTCTACTATTTCGTGTCTCACTAAGAAATATTAAATAGAAAAAAAATAAAACCAGAATTATCACTCGGAATCATGAACGTTTATTGGACTTTCCCAGCTTTATATACTGTATATGAATTATTCATCTCACTAAGTATATAACACATATCTCAATTATAGAGTCGTAAGAAATGAAGCTTATATCACGCACACAGATAATGTGATTGAATTTGAAAAAATATATACTCGAAAAGTGGAACATTTGTGGACCCATCAAAGGGGTTGTCACGAAAAAAAGAAATATTCGACGTATCCTGGCGAGCTATGGAAATAAGTCGGGATCGTATATCGGACAGCGAACGCGAGAGTCTGCGAGAGAGAAGAAAGTTGGTCGCGGAAATGGATAAACTGTATATGAAAATGCAAAGGCAGTTCTACCCTTTAATATTTAACGAGATCGATTGGAACGAACAAATATTTTTCCTGTGCGAAAAAGCCTCTAAAACCGACGTTTTTTCCTTTTTAACGCTTTCGGGAAAAATCGTCATTACGTATCTTCGTCTTCGAGGCGTTTTCGCCAAAAAGGTAAACGAAAATACCGAGGACGGTCGTTTAGGGAACCACTATCTCTTTCGAGATATGTACGATAAATTTAAAATTAATAAATCGAAAGATAAAGAAGCGATTAAAGAATTCATCGTTAAAGACGCCTTCTTGGGGAAAAATTTCCCGAAGAAAAGAAAGGGCGAAAAAAATGCTACCGATAGCCCCACCCCCGACGAAGAAAAGAAGATCGGGTTCGAATTTTCTTGCTTCGTCAATTTCTGTCTGTATTGGAACTGGATTTTCAACTACGTCAAAATGGAACACGTGTCAGTGCTACCATCGTTGAAGAAAATTTTGGAAAGAAATTTTAATTCTCTCCTCCATGTCTGGAACACCGTAATCGATTTCTCGGACTTGAGAGTATTATCAACGGAAAGGGAAACTAACGATTTAGAAGCTCTCGTTAACGTTTTGAAGGCTAAAGTTTTTGGATTCGTATATTTTTCGAAAGAGAGAGCCGTCGAATTCAAAAGATCGTTGGACGTAGATAGCTTTTGTCGGCCCGAAATTAACGAGGGGTGGATTAAATTCGTAACGGATTACAGTTCGATGATATTCGGAGCACAGATCGCGAAACGGAAATTCATTCACCTTTTATTCATTAAACTGTGCACGGAGTATTGTCACCAATACGACGCCCAAAACTGTTATTCGCATATGGTATCGATCATAATGGACGAACACACCCCTAACTTGGGGGTGAACTACGACGACGACGACGACGACGATACCGCGACTGATGTCGAGAATTTATGGAATAATGATGACGCCGAGTATTCGGTCAACGAAAGAGTTATTAACACGATTAAAACAATGGGAAGCGTATTAAAAATAATTCCGAATTTCGATTCCGAGAAAGTTTTGAGCTGTCTGAAAAAGTCGATCGAAGATCACAATAAGGAAATGAAGAAACGATTCGATTATTATGAAACTAATAGGCAGAAATCCACTTGGGATAATAATAATAATAATAATGATAATAATGATAATAATAATATTATTAATAATAATAATAATAATAATGATAATAATGATAATAATAATATTATTATTAATAATAATAATAATGATAATAATAATAATGATAATATTATTATTATTAATAATAATAATAATAATAATAATAATAATAATAATAATAATAATAATAATAATAATAATAATAATAATAATAATAATAATAATAATAAAATAATTAATATAATAATAATATAATAATAATAATTATATAATAATAATAATAATAATATAATAATAATAATAATCAATAATAATAATAAATAATAATAATAATAATAATAATTTTAATTTAAAATCACATCAAAAGTATTACGTGCCTCCTCCCAAATTATGGAAAATGGAAATACCCCCAGATAAGAAAGAGAAAATGGAAATTATCATGTGGAATGATTTCATTGAAAAAGTAGAAGAATTCATTCTTCGTCAGCTGGAGCCGACTGAAAAAGCGTCGTCCTCTTCCAAGCCCTTCGTCACTTTCGGCAGCGATTCTTCTTCTTCTATATTTAAGATACTGAACAAAAGGAGCGATTCGTTTATTGATAAAAAGGAAAACGATTGGATTTATGAGTTCGCGTTTCCGCCGTCGTCGAACGAAATGACGATCGTCGATAAATATATATTGGACCAATTTTTCAAAGCGAAAATTGACGCTGATACGAACTTTCACCGAGCAGCGAACGCGGAGGTTAAATTTGATATCTTGAACAGCGTCGTAAACGAGGAGGAGAACGACGACGATGGAAAAATAACGCGAATTATATCTGGCCGCCAGTCGTCGTCGAAAGTTAGAAAGTACCCCGAAATTATTAGCGATAAGGAGAAATATCGGGTAGAACAGGATTCTATCGCTAAAAGCAGCGGGGACGCGTGTAATCAACCCGTTTTAACGTCTAAATCGAGCGGCTCGGGAGGGGCGTCGTCGTCGAGTTCCAAAGTGGATGAAGATTTCGGAAGCGGCCTACTCTCGGAGAAGTTCGTAAATATGTACGGAAGGCGAACGATTATCGACAAAGCGGGGAATAAAAAATCGGGCATTAAAAAGGTGTTCGACAACGACGGAGAACGAAGCGTCTTTTACGTCCCGTCATTTTACCTTTCCACTTTGAGTCCGATCGAGATCGTTGAATATTTTAAAGCGATTACGTACGTCGATCTAAGATACGTTATAGATCTTCTCAACCAGAAATTTCTTTCTCTCATGATTAGAAGTTTAAATAGGCGCGTGAGTTTCGGAACTTTGCGCGAAACGAGAAACGTAAACGCTAAGACATTCTTAAGCGAAAATAAAAAATACGTTTGCTACCCTCCGGTCAAACCGTCGCTCCTCGAAAGTTCCAGGATTCGAGAACTAAACAACCTCAACGTCAAAAATATCAACTCGCCGAGCGATATCAAGGAAAGATACCGCACGCTCCGAGTATATAGCACAATGTGCGATAATTTCCAACATTTGAGTTATAGTTTTAATATGAACTCTCCCACGATCTATTTATACAGAAGCGATAAAGGCAAAGTCGGAGGAAGATCGTTCGAGAAAGGGAGTCACCAGGGCGTGTTGGTGGTGCGAAATTCTCATAACGTGTTAAAGGGAGATCCGAGTTATCGTCCACATCTCGCGTCGGCGGATACAATTAAACGAATAAGGTGCGAAATCGTACATGATCCGCAATCAAACAAGAACCCTCCGCAATTCGGCGCGATACAAATAGACTCGAAGTACATAGAAGACCAGTTTTACTACACGCAAAAAATCAATTTTCATCGTTTAAGTATCCTCATCAAGCCTATAGATAAAAATAGAATCATGGAAGGCATTATTAACGCCGTTAAAATGCGAAATCTTTTGAGCGCGAAACTAGAATTGAAAAAACCTAAAGATTTCTACGCGAATAAAAATCTGGGTTTGGAAAGCGACGACGAAGAAGAAGAAAAAGAAGAAGAACAACAACAAGAAGAAATATCCGGCGACGGCAATACACACCCCGCCGTCGACAACGGAAAACCCGACGACGGCGATGAAGTCGGAGACGACCCGAGATTTTCGAAAGAAAAGTTATCTACCGAAAATCAGATATTGTTGCGATATCGTTTTCACGCGCACAAGGAACATTTTTTGTCGCGCAAAATATCGAAATATTTTCTATTGGGGGGAGAAGAGCATCGCAAAGAAAATACCAAATACGAGTTCAACATCGGTGTAAAAAGATACAAGGAGTTGTCGAGGTATACCTTTTCCAGAGAGTTGGCGAACGTGTTTAACCGACATCATAGCCAACCGTTCGCCGGACCGGCGAAGAAACTGTTCGTTACGAAAAACAAAAATTTCACCGGTGGCCCTGACGGCGGCCCGACTTTAATATCTTACCGACCGAACGTATTGGAAGCCGACGGGACTTATTTGATTTGCGGGTGCGAAAACGAACTTTTCGCGAGAACTTCCAAGGTGATATCGAACGAAATATCGATCGAGAAATTGGCGCTCATTCACGATATTTCTTTGAATTTTGACGAAATCATCTTAATCGTTCACAATCTTCTGAACGCGAATTCGGTATTTCAAGGCTTGAACGTTTTCGTTTTCCTTTACGCAAACGGTAAAATACCGAAGGAGAACATGAGCGAAAAAGACTTGATAGATACCGTATTTTACACCGTTAAAGAAATGGCGATGGCGGCCGTGGGAGATGAAAAAGCGGTCGACGAATCGTCTCCCGTTTACAGGCTGTATAAGTTAATCGAAAAAAACAAAATGTACATTTACGCGCTTAAGCACCTTATGGTCTTCGTCGGCTACGTAAACCTTCTTAGTACTATGGATAACGAATTCATGCATCATCTGATTTATACTATTAATCAAGCTTCGTACAACATGCTGGAAAAAACGATAACGTTACTGGTCGGAGTGAAAGGTAACGAGGGGAAGTCGAATTTCATGACGATCGTGAAGAAAGCCTTATTCGGAAAATTGTCTTTCGCTAATTGCTCTTTGTCCGCTTTCGATACTAAAGCGGGTTCGAGTTCGTCGGCGATGCCCAACTTGAGTTTTTTGGGAAAAACCTTCGGGGCTATAGTCGACGAAGCTTCGACAAAAAAGGAGGAGAAGCGCCCGCTGATAAAAAGCTGCACCAACCGCCTCATCGAAAATTTCGGCATGAATCAAGAGCAGAGGCGGCAGAAATGGGGCGTCGCAGCAGCTGCTGCGGCGACTACGCGGGTCGCTCGTCGTTTGCGATTGCACCAAAGATTGAGGAAGAATATGAGGAAAAGAAAAAATATGACGTTCTTCGACCACGATAAACATTTCGAGTTCTCGTCCAAACTTTTTTGTTCTTCGACGAGTTTTACGTGGAACAACGGATCTCCGGTAATTTTTAACGTCTCACCAAACAGTTTTATAAAATATCATCATATCACTCAATCTTCCATCGTACGCAAAACCGATTCAGTTCTCGATAGTTGGCATAAAGAAATTTTTTCGCCGATAATCAGAAAGAAGAGAGGTAAAATTGCTAGCAAGTGGAATCAGATATCTCCGAATATAAGAGATACTATCACGTTTTCCAACAATACTCTTTATTTGAATCAAGAGAAATTAGTGAATTATATAGATAAAAAAACTTATTTGGGAATAATAAAAATAGACGATTATCAAAAAACCGCCGCCGCCGCCGCCGCCCCCTCCCCCGCCAACAACGCTGTCCCTTTTCCCGTATCGGTGAGTCGCGGGGAAATCACGGACACCGACGAAACCGAATCCGAAGACGACCTCGAAGACCATGGACCCTCCTCCGCCTCCTCCTCAGCGCAAGAATCGAAATGGCTAAAATTTCACCAAGAATCGGTAAAAGATGGAAGAATTTTAGATTTCGTCATCGGCCAACTGACGAAAGCTCAAGAGCGTGACGAATTTTTCGCTAATGACGCCAATCGAGTTGAAAACACGTACCCGAATCATTACGAGATTATAGAGGAAAATGTAGATGGCGCGTCGAAAGGTTTGGTCAGGATAAGCAATTTTTCGAGCGATAAAGCTTGTTGGGCGACCAAAATAGATTATAAAGTTTCTTCCAGTATTAAAAGACGTCACCGCGATTCATTCGAATCCGAATCCGATGGGAAAACCGCCGGCGCATCCAGTGAACGCAAAAGGATTAAAGAAACGTCATCAGCAGCAGAAGGGTCGAAGAAAGTTGTCGATAGTGGCGAAAAAAAAGCTGCGGAAAAAGAAAGAGTCACGGAGGAATTAAAAAAGCGATCTAGAGAGAGAAAAGAAGTAAGCGTCGTCGACGGTGAAAAAGAGGTTACCGCTCGAGATTACAGCGATTTAGACAACGGCGACTACGACGACTACGACGAGAGTTTCGCAGAGGCCGGTAGACGAAATAGGAAGAAAGTGAAATGTACTCACGATCACCTCGTCGAAGAGAGCGAAATTAACCCACCGATTATAATAAAAGCTAATAGTTGTCCGGCGATCCTATCGTCCGAATCGCGTGGCGGGAATGATTCGGGAGCTTTAGTTTATAAAAATGTCTCCAAAGACGAGGCAGGAAGATCTTCCAAAAAAAAATCGGAAACTTGGTTCGGCGACATAAATATGGTCTGGAAGTCCGACGTATTACAAAAGAGACATATGATCAAACCCGATCTTTTGAAGACGATTACGACGCCGAATCAAGAAATGCAGTTCCGAAACATCTTCGAAATCGCTTACGCGATATGCGTCAGTTGCCAGATATTCTTGCTAGCTAATTCGTTCGACGTGGACTATCCGGTCGACGACGCCATGCAAAAGAGGCACTTGGTCTTTTCACTAAATACCGTCAATGAAAGCGGCGTTAAAACGGATAAGTTTTTAGAATTCGTTTCTGACCTCGGCGATTTCTTACATCGCCTCAACGCGACGAAGAGGCAGGAGGCGGTAGAGAAATTAAAAAACCTTTCGTTGAACGAGTTGGCCGCACATTTGAAAAAGAAGTTGTCGCCCCTGCTCTCAAACACGGATGAAGGAAGTAGTACGAATGAAGAATCTTACGGCTTCTTCTTTTCGAAGATCGCGCAATTCGTCAGCGAGAATAAAGCTTTCCCGAGTTTGCAGTTGGAAAATAATAACATTTGCAAGTCGCTCAACAGCTTTTACTCGCTGTATTCCTTACTGATGTTGAGAAGATTCGAAAAACAACTACCCTTATTTAAGCAGGCCAAAGAAATGAAATCCATTCGTACGAGCATCGAGCAAAATTTCAACACGTTCGACGAGGATGTGCAAAAGATAATGAGCACGCCCCTTTTTTTCCCTTTCTACAAGAACAAATTCGGCAGACCCCAAAATAAAGAATATAGCATAATCGATAAAATGATCGTAAATAAAATTCGGGTCCAAGGATTCGGCGACAAGTTTTTCCACGAAGCTTACGCCTTACCATTCGATATCGAAGTTTTAGATTTGAAACGTAACGGGAATATTCGAAGACTGAGCGCGACAGAATTAATAAATGAGACGCTTTTTGAATTGCAAACTAAGCACGTCTACAATCTCCAGCTAATTTGCCACCATATTCACATGATTTTGGATTACGTCTCCTATTACGATTCGGACGCAAGGAGCGTGCTAAGGGAGTTGAGAGAGGATGCGGAAAGCGAGGTCATCTCGGATAGCGTTTACAATTTTCTTCAAACGTCTCACAAAATCACCATGCCTATAATTTTGTACGAAAAAATGATGCAGGTTATTCAGAACGATAACACCTTTTCCATCTATGAGCGTTTCTCTAAATACCGACCACCACCGCCGCTGAGCGGTGAAGAGGAAAATGAAAAAGGCAGCGACCGGGAATACGACGACGACGATGACGACGATATCGAAGTGTATCCCCTAATGGTTCTAAGAAAGAACATTCCCTTGACATTGTCCGATAAAGGCTACCACAAAAAACTAATGAAATGCATTTTCAAAACGTGCCAGGTGTTTCGTCTCGATTTATGCTGCGACATATGTAAAGACGCCATCTTTAATTCGTAAAATAATTGTTTATCCGCACTTGGTCATTATTGTTGTAGAGATAGAGGTGTAGTGGAGCCGCGAAGTTTGTCCTTTACGTGCGTGTGGTATGGCGTGGCAGTTAAATTCGCTAGTGTTCGTATTATCATTGAGTAACATTATTTTTTAGCGTTATTTTATAATCGTGAGGGGAAACGGTTAGTTGTCACAATTTTTAATATATTTAAACAGGTCGTTTTTATATGTATTGATTTTTCCAAGTGACCCACGGTTTAGATCTATCGTCTAGTCGGTTTTTTTGTATTTATATATACTATTGATATGTTTTAAACCCATGCTAAACAACCCGCCGCAGCCGTCTTCGCTATCCACCCTTGGCGCAAGAACTGTGTAGTCTAAACCAGTGCGGTGGGCTTGCCCTGAGCTCGGAGAACGAGCCTTGTCGCGTCAGGCATCAGAGATGGGGCGGTGACACTCGATACTTATGGATTGTGTATTATTTTTTTATTTATATTTTGGCAAGCCTCTGAACGCTTGCGTTAGGTGTTAGATGAGTTAGCGCGTTTGCTGAGTTATTTATTACTTATTATTATTTATTATTATTATTTTTCCATAAGGATTGTTAATATACATATTATCACCGAGGGAGAGAAGAAGAGAACTCTCTTTATATTAAACAAATAAAATGTCAAAAAACGAGAGTATTATAATAATACCACACTTCCTTAACCCGAACCAGGGAAAAAAAGACAAGCTGAAAATAATTTATAACTTTATCCACATTTGTCAAGTGAACGTGGTAAGTGAGAATAGTCGGATTCCTCAATCGGCTTTGGTTGGAAGTCTGCAAGAGACAGAGATTTTAAAACCTTTCTTCTGCTTAGCTTTGATTTCCTTGTCCTCTCCTTTTATCTTCCGCCCTCTCATTGAATCTTTCGAATCGTAAATACTGGCTAAGGACCAGCAAGGATACGTTATGAGTTATACAATTTTTTTTCAATCGCTTGGAGAAAAATATAGAACGGCTCGCGTTTATTTTTATGTGATTTTTATTACATATCAATAAAAATTGACCGTGTGCGATTACAGTATGCTCTAAGAAGGTGATCTGTGATGCAGGGGCCTCTGGTGGTGAGATTAAAAAACTAATCGATTCTATCATTCTACTCACCTCGTGTATTTTAGCTCTCGCAAATCATATTCTTCAAATATTCTTCACATCTCGAAATGAAAATGGACTATATTTTTCTTCTTTGGTAATTTAATACATGTATCTTTCTTCTCTTCTTCCTTTGTATATCTAGCGATTTCTGTCTTCTTCATTTTACTTTCACCAGTAGTTCTGCATTTGTTCTTTTATTTTCTTAATAGATTTGAGGGGAAGGGAGTGCGTTACAGAGTTCAGATCTGTTTCAATTTTTATCGCGGACAGAGTAGTTCAGCTATGTAAGATATACATTAACATATGAAAACTTTGTTCAAGCCTTAGACTTATTGTATTCTACTTGTATATTGACCGCTGGCAAAAACACAAACGCTAAAATTGCGCATTCTTTTCTCTTTACATTAAAATATTATATCTTTTTTTATAAGAATTTCGGTAATTATTTCCAATAACTGCCTCAAATCGAACGTACGTGAAATTGTATTTTCGACTGATCAGATTTTTTTTTATTTCATAACTTCCATTTGTTGCACTCTTTTCTTTGCTCATCTAGTTTCTCTAAATGTCTACTTTTTCTTCGATCTACGCGAAATATCTCTTAGCTTTGATTAACACAATCGTGTAATCTTCACGCATTCATTTTTGTCAAACTATAAGCTAAACGTTATAACACTATAATTCATATTCAGACCCCTTCCAGATAAAAATTTGTGTGAGTAGTCTGTTGGTTCTTCCTCGCCAGTTTTAGTCAATCTCATTTATACATATTTTTAGTTTTTCTTTCCTCTTTTTTTTTATTATTTTTTTTATAATTTTTCTGAATTTTATATTATATTATATTACTATTATTATTTACCTATATTACTATACTTTTTTTCTACCCTATCTCATTTATTATTTTCCATACCGCTCAAATGAGGTATATATCTGACTACTATCACTATAATATTCCCCTCCTCACTTTTATATATATATATATATATACCTGAGATATTAATAGTGGGTTTTTTATTTTATATATTTTAAAATATAATAACCATTAGTTTTTATATATTATATTACTATACTACGGGTACCCTACCACCTAATATATAACTATATATAATATACTAATAATTTATAATAATACCTACTAGCTACCTTGATGGCTCAAAAAGTTGTATAGTATAAATTTATATATATTTATTATTTAGTGAGACTACTACTATATAATATACATATCATATATTATAGTAATATATATAGATCTTATGATATATATATAATATTATATACTATATATAATATATAATATATATACTATATAATATATATATATAATATATATACCATATCTCACTTATCACACTGAGTTATTTATATTTTATTATTATTTATTACTTATTTTTATACCCACACTCCACTATACCTATGGGCCAAGTTTGCTCCTAGCTTTCATAGTGATTTATCTATTTTTTACTACTACTTATTTATTTAATAATTTTTAAAACCATTCCCGGCGTTTTCATACAATCATAGGTCGCCGTGAAATGTGTCCTGGTTAATTCACCGGCAACGTTCAGTCTGCCTCTTTGGCGGTAGCACGCGCTCGAGCAAGATTACCTCCACGGTAGGACATCATTTCCTTGGTCTTGATATACTATACTATTTTTTATCATTCAATTGTCAGATTTCATTATCTTGTAAATTTCTATTATAAAATCTTATCAATAACTAAACCTAAAAAAAAATTAAAAAAACGACAGACAACCCAATATGGTGCGCGCTGAGCGAAGTATCCCTCCGCCTCGTACCCTAGGAGCCAGCCAATGCCTCCAAACAAACTCAACACTTTAATCTTATTCTGCTTCTATAGCCAATGTGCAAATATTAGATAGCACACCTACGACAGAGGGTACTGCAGCAGCCGTGTATTATTCTCTATTTATTCTATATATATATATATTTCTTCTCTCTACTCAACTAACTAAAGTTAGGTGCTCCGCACAATCGCCCGCAACGGAACCGCTCAGACCCGGTCGATTAGGTCTCATACTCCAACCCCTTCCTATTATATATCATCGAAAGGCATATACCTGGAATCATGATGTTAGTTTTAGAGAATTGAATACTCGCCCGAAAGCAGCATTATGAACAGAAGCAAGCAGAGCAGCTGCCACCTCTTCCAAACCATGCAATCGTATTGCGGTTTGGTCGCACTTTAAAAATTCGTCTTATAAAATCTTTTTAAGGCCCCCTTCCCCTTACTTTACTGTCTTCGATTCGGTGAATGTTGACATCACTGTTACCTTTTGCCTTGTCGGGAGGTGGTGCAAAACATAAAATTTTCGGTCCTTCACGAGTTTTAAAATGTGAAAGTAAAAAGAGATGAGAGTTGTTTCTGCTTTCGGATTGCCAAAACAAATGAGCTTCGGTTGTGAACATAAACGCTTAATTTCGGGCCCCGAGTGAAACCGCGTGGAGCGCTACCCTTTTATATTATTTTATTTAAGAGGATAGATGATTTAAAGACACTATATTTATATTATATATTTTTTTAAGTTTAGCGTGGTGCCTCAAGTAACCATTTGCTCGCGTAAGTAAATATATTTATTTTAAATGTTAACCCTTAATATGTAAATTTATAATAATTAAGAATAATTAATTTAAATTTAAGAACGTTAAGAAACTGAATTATTTCTCATATATGTCAAAATTAATAATTTATCATTCTTTTTTATCAGTGTATTACTTAGATCCCGTAATAATTTTTTTTTTGGTTTTCTCTCGACCTAAAAATAACTTTCGCTTATACACCGGATACCAAAAAAATTTATTGCATTCCATCTCACCCGAAATACGCCTTATGTTGGAGGTGAGATGTTTATTCTTTCGTCGAGCCCAGAGGCGTAACTTCTGTAGGTATGTGTTACCTTTTTAATGTAATTTTTGTTTATATTCGTTTTATGAATTAAATTACCACCACAAACATAAAAATCGCTTAAAAGCATCACCAGGATATAGCGTCGTCGTTGTTGTTGTTATAATTATTTTTTTTGTGGGTTTCGGTCATACCATTTCTATAAATTATTTTCGAGTGCAGACCAAACGAATTTATAGAGAGTGTAGAGCTACAACTTAAGAAAGCAAATAATATACTAATTTGCGTTTGAGTCGGGACGTTTTACACATTTGCTTTTGTGTCTATTATCTATTTTCTATAAATTAATTTTTTATTTTAGTTACCCTCTAATTACCCATTTCACTTAAATCGTTAACAAAAGTATTATACATTTTAAACAATAAGCTATAAACATAAATATAAATAATTTTATAGTATAGATTCATATCCGATTATAAATTATAAATTAGGATTGTAAGAATTTGAAGAAATATAAATACCCAGATATTGAATAACTTATTAATTAGCAATTCTTTACAGGCTTTAGATCCTTATATGTTTCATATTCTTTTGGTTTTTCTCTTATGTGAAAAAAATACTCTGCTTAATGGACAAAAATTTTATTTGTCTATACTCATCATCATCCGCAACATGTTAGAGAGCCCCGTGATTGACACCGTGATCTTCCATGTGAGGGATAGCCTTGGTTTTTTAATATTTTTTTTGTTTTTGTACGTGTACCTTTGTAATAGTGTATTTCATAAATATCTGAGCTCGAAGGCTTATATGGAAATGTGTGTGGTCGTTGAGTCTTAATTTTTAATTTAATTTGGGTTTAAGTTACCTCTAAAATTATTTTTCATAGAAAACTGCAATTTAAGGGTAGACTTAAATTGAATGGAAAAATAATCAAGATGATAGGGTGAGTAGGAAGTAGCACTTTGGCCGGGCTGCGGGAAAAGAAAATCTCAGCTATAAGGAACGAAAAATTTATGTCTTGCAACATTCCACGCAGAAAGCTACAAAAGTTACCGCCTTATTGCGATTCGCCGGGAGGTTGATCCCTCGATCGAAGTGCTGTAAGTTGGGCGACCTCTTCAAGCATCTTCTTTAACACGTCCGTCGAGTATTTTTATTATATTTGACAATATTTATATTCAGTTTTTGTATTACAATAATCTTTTTTTGTATTCGTATTTTGTTTCTAATGTCTTTAATTTTTTTCTTTCCGTCTAATTTTCTATTCATATACTTTATCCGTATTCTTTCGTTTTTTTTACCTTATCAAATACGTAATAATGACGTTTCGATAACTTACCGAAGAGAACGATTAAATCCTCGGGCGGATCCAACTGCGCGCCGGTTTCCTCTAACGGCGTCACTATATCCGGGCCTTTAAATATATCCGAACTGCCCTTTCCTTGCGCACTTACGCGCCCACTACAAATACGTTACGCACTATTTGATTACTTAGGATCCCACACACCGTTGTGTGCTCCACACATTATTCAAGGGAAATGAACTATCGTTGTGGTTCGTATATTTATAATACTTCATGACTTATATGTCTATAACGATACTAAGCACTTTTTCTAATCTACGCCGATTCTTTATAATTTCCTTCATTATGTTCAACTGTATCAAATCTATCCTAGCCTATTATGAATTTTCTCACTTTTTCGCACTTGAGGCTCCATTTTTGGCCGACCGCGGATTTCTGCATTCATGACCTTTTGAGTATATATTTATATCGGTTCCGATAGATATATGTCATCTTATTTTGTGTGTAATTCTTATTTTTTTTTACGTTCTTACATGAGCGTTCTCATAGGCGTAAAAAGTCCGATTCTCATATTCCCCTTTATATTCGCACGAGTCAGACATGTTTGATTTATTTTGGGGCTCTCCTTTTTATACGAATATATCGTTTCACTATTATTGACTTTAGACTGTTTCAAAATTATGTTAATATGGGCGTTTTCGTTTTTGCAATATTTTTTTTTTTATTATTTTTTTTATTATTAGTTATTACAAACTTTCCATAAATGTTGAGATGATATTTAAGGGAGAGCGTAAGCTTTATAAATAATAATATTAATTTTACTTAACAATAAATATAGTTATTATGATATTCAATTCCGATAAATACTCCAAGGATTAAGTGTGAAAATTAAGACACGAAGAACTAAACACTACCATTATCCATATGTGACACTCAACCTTCACTTATTCCCAGCCAACTTCTTACCAGGTCTAGATTCCGTAATTATTTTTTTTTTTTTTCGGTTTTCTTCTCCGAGAAATTAAACTCGCTTAGGGAACAAAAAATTTATTTGCCACCATCCCGGCCGGAAATCAAGCTAGAGAGTAACTTTATTCTCGTGCGCCCTCCAGTGAAATCGGAAGGGTATCCGGTGTTTGAATATTTTTTTACGTAAGTTTGAGAGTGTAGCCCACAATATTTTCGCTCAAAGCATCTATAGGAAATGTGGGGTCGGTGCGTAGATATATTATATAATCATATTTGATTATTTTATAAGTTACCTCTCCACACAAGTTATTTTAATCATAGGAGACCAATACTTGTTATAAAGGGAGACACACATAAATTAAAAAAAATAAATAATAATATTTAGTATTAGTACACGTTCGCTTCCGCACAAGCAACAACAAAATCGCTAAAGGAACAGAAATTTTTTTGCAATCATCTCCACGAGAAGTAAAAAGTTACTGTTTAATTACGTGTGCCACAGCATCGAAGCGTGAAGTATGGGGAACCATATTAGATTTCTTTAACGTCGATATTTATTTGAGACAACTCGATTTTTCAGGTATTCTAACTTTATCATTATTGTTTCATTTTTTCTATGTTTCTTTTTAATTTTTTCTAATTTTCTTTCAAATTTATTGTTTCTCCTTTTTCGTTTTTTTTCCTTTCAAAATACTGTATAGTGACTTTTTCGTTAATTTCCTATAAGTCGATCCTTCAGATTGTGGATCAATCGTAGGCTGCGGTTTTCCTCTATCGTGCGTTCACTTATCTATACATTGACCCGTCTTCTTCGATTATCCTCTTAAATAATTCGACCTCGTGACGTACCTATCAAACGGCACATATTCTACGCGGATGAACTATCGCGTTAGCCGCCGTTTTAAATTATTATTGATAAGTGCGATTTTTATTGCTTTGTTACCCCGGGCCGTTATATAAGTTCTCTGAAGGTCATACCGATTAGGCTATAAATTGTATATTTATAAAAAAAAGTTTCAAATTTTTCCCGATTGTTCGATTTTTTAGAGGCAGAGTAGAGATTATTTTCCGTTAATTTTATACCATTCTCTGGGTTATAGAACGGGTGTCAGTCTAAGATCTTTCGAGCAATTCAGGGGATATCTTATTTATTTTTACGACTTAACGTCTTTCTATTTTAGAGAAAATGGATTCTAAACGCGTAGGGTCATTTATTTTGGGCTTTTACGAAACGTAACTATATGACGAGGACGTTTCCGAGGTACATGGGCGTCGTGCAATATTTTTTTAATTATTTTTTTTTAATTAGTTATACATTTTAAAAATTATTTATTGTAGAAAACGAATTTTAAATGAGAATGAACTCTAGATAAAATTAATATAAATAAGATATACGATACAGATAGATCATGATAATAATTAAGAATTTAAGAAAATATAAAGAAAACGAAGAAAAAATAAATTAATAGTGAATAATATTATTAATTAGCAATTCTTACAGGCTATCAGAATTCCGTAAAATAATTATTTTTTTTTGTTTCTCTTGGGAAGAAACTCGCTTAAGGAAAAAAAAATTATAGTTTTGCAAAAATACCATTTATATTCAATTTTTTTATAGTTTTAATGTCTCCTTAAAATCCATTTTCTTCGATAAATAATTTTTTTAGAGGTAACTAAATTAAAAAAATAATAAAAAATATTGTAAACGAACGCCCCATTCTCAACCTCGGAAACGTCCTCTTCATATAGTGACGTTTCGTAAAAGCCAAAATTAATAACACTACTACGACACAGATTTAGAATAACCATTTATTATACGACTTAAGAACGTCGTTAAAGAACGTAAAATAGTTCCAATAGTGAGACGTTTATACTACCGGAACCGTTTAATAAACTCACAAAAGGTCTAAATCAAAAAATCGCTCTCCAAAAAAGTCGACCTCTGGAAAAATGAAATTTTTTTTTTCAAAATTTAACTTCATACCATTTACAGATTATAAACGGTACAGAATAAACGTCACTTTAATCATAATTAATACGCCCGACGAATAATATTCACAATCCATGAAATATATAGCCGTATTGATCGTTCGAGCTCGTATTATTTAGGAGGTAATCGAAGAAACGCCAAATTATTTGATAGTGACGCCCGTAGAAGGAACCACGGCCGCGAATTGATCCCCTCCGAGGATCGTCTCGGAAATTACGAAACGTGATAGAGACAGTAAGAGGAGAAAAAAACGAAAAGTTCCACGGATAAAGTTAGGTGATCGCAAACATTAAGAGAAATTTAAGAACCCATAGAAAGAAACTAACACACTTATAAATTGATTTATGTGTAATAGCATAGAGAATTATCACATTTCTTAATATTTAAAATATTTCAGTTATTGGGGAGGTTTTACGGATATAATCGGTGCATTTGCATTTGGTTTTCCTTTTTTTTCTGTCAGTGGAGTATGCATGGGGTGGAAAGTGTCCCACCACAGGCGAGCATTATTTTAAATTAGATAATTTATTTTTACAAAATTGCTTATACTTCTATTTTAAATTTTTTTTTATATATTTCTTAATTTCATTTATTTGTCATTACATAATTATGAGCATCAAATGAGAGAGACATTAGTTAGTCTCTAATATTTGTGGAGAGCAATTACGAAAAGTCCTATATTAGCCCTTAAAGTGATAATATCAAACGGAGCAATATTTTAGGAGAGGATGAACTATCGTAGCGTAAATAAATTAATATATACATTGTGAACGTTTTATTCCTGTACACCCGTTTATAAGTCGACCACGTGTAGTTCACACATTATGAAAAATAATTCATAATTATTCCACGGGGATTACGACAATTATTTTGGAAAGCGTGTGATTTTTTTGATTTAGAACCTTTTTGATTATATAACAGATTTTCTCGATTAGAGGTGATGATTGGAACTATGTATTGAGCGGCTTATTTATGATTGTCTAAGGCTTATAATAATAGGTGGGGATGTCGTATATCTGTCTTGTACATGTCATGTTTTAATTTTTGGTGCTTTTCGAACGTCACTATTATTTTGAAACGAACAGGACGTTACCGAGAGAGGTTAAAATGGCCCCGTTCGTGCAACCTATCTTCTCTTATAATTCTTATTTAACTTTAGTTTTATATATTATATCTGTAGTGGAAAATGGAATTATTAGTGGATGACTATCTATTAAAATTAATTTAACTCAGCCTTTCTGAATAAACATTCGTTGTAATAAATAATACGATATAAGTGCACTTAACCGAATTTTCCACGTGAATTTTCATTCTTTTATTTTATTAGCATGTGATTCGACCATCACGGGTAATAAAAACTGCTGTCTAAGGAACATAAAATATTTATTTTGCCACAAATCTCCCGTGAAAATTGTTAGAGAGTACGTATTTTTATTATTTGAACCCCGAATAGCAAGTAGGAGGGTAACCATTTCAACATCAATTTTTTTACCGTCTATATTTTAAATGTTGTATTCAATTTAAATATCGCTTCATTTCCAGCCTATCCTGGGAATATTGTGGCGTTTCGTTGTCGTTTGTTTTTTTTTAATTAATTTCTTGTTTTATCATTTAGTCTCTATAAAATATTTTTTCATAGAAAACAAGAAATAAAATGAGACTAAAATTAAAAATATATTAATAGTTTAATATGATAATATTCATTACATCATTTGCCTTTCTCAAAACAATTATCTGCTTATTAAGTAAAACGAAGAGAGTTTTGAGGTGTTTTGGCCACACAAGCGTCCCGAGAGATAAAATTGTCTGACGTGTAGTTTAGTGCCCCGATCGTATTAGTCTCGTTAAGTGGGGACTCTTTAATGATTCCTCTGTTATCTTGTATATGATTTTATGAGGGGGAATTGTATATCAAAGTATTTCACATATCATTAATTGTTTAATTTTTCATATGTTCTTAAATTTATTCATCCTAATTATTTTCTATTCATAACTTTTCATACCGATTGTTATGCTTTTATCGTTTTTTTCTCTACAAATTACGATATAATGATCCAGTATCAGTATTTCACCTTAGACGATCTCGGAGAGGATCAGAGTAGAGGAGGAGGGTATATCCCTCATAAGAGCAGTCATATTAGTTGGATTATATTGACGTTTCTCGATTACCATAAAAAGCGACCTCAAACGATCAAACGGCAAATATTTTCAGGATGAACATATCGTTATATATTATTATTATAGTGATCGTTTAATCTGTACCGTTTATAAGTCGAAGGTGTATAGTTAAATTTGAAAAAGAAATTTCAATTTTTTCCGAGGTCGACTTTTTTGGAGAGCGATTTTTGATTTAGACTTTTGAGTTTAGGTTCCGATAAAACGTCACTATTGGAACTATGTGATTGGGTACGGGCTTAAAGACTTCTAGGTCGTAAACAAATACAATTCCAGGGTCGCAGAAATTACATAGTTTTGTTGCTTTTCGAAAACGTCAACATATTTGACGAGTTAATACGTCTTGTTATATTGTGGGGTCGCGCACACTATTTTGGATTATTTTTTTTTTAACTGTGAGGTGTCATTTCTAAAACATTTATCTTACTCAGTAGAAAACACTCGGAATTTTAAGGGAGACTAAGACTATAAAAAAAAGAATATATTAATATAAGATAGAGCTAGGTATAAAAATAATTTGAAACTAAATTAATGAATTTGCTTATTATAACCTTTGAAAAAAATAATAATCCATGTATATAATATGTAAAGTTAGTATTTCTTTTTTACCACCACTCTCATGATATGTCAGTGCTTTTATATTCCTTTTTGAGGTTTAAGCTAAAACTACTGCTAACTTCAAGCGTACAAAAATTATTGTTTGCACGCCATCTCCCACGTAAAGTAGAGATTAACGTTATTTAGTGCCCTTGAGTTGAACCGTAGGGAGAGGGTAGCCTTTCAACTCATTTTTCTCTTCATCGTGCTAATTTAAATGTGTAGCTGAGAGAGTACGACTCACAGTATACGTAATCGTTGTCCTTGCGTTGTTTTTCTTAATTAATCTTTTGTTCCTACACCTCTAGTAAAATATTTAATTATTGGCCGCATAGAAAACAAACCGCATGAAGATCTTAATATTTAGTGAAATCATGCACATAGTATGAGAGGTTTACCTGATAAGAGTACACTTGCCCTGGAAAAAAAACTCGCTTAAGGAAACGAAATAAATTTTTTTGCAAACATTTCTCCCGAGTAAGTTTTATTAAATAGTATACTGCTTATTTTTTGTGGCCTCTTTTTGGGGCCTATTCGAAGCGTAATTGGTGGACCTTTATAGATTTCTTTAACGATCTGATATTCATATTAGTTAAATTCTAGTTAAACTGATGCTATGCTTCATCTATTTAATTTGTTTTATTTTTTTCTTCTATTTATACTTAATTTATTTCCTTAAATTTTTTTCATCATCAACTTCATCTCGTGAACTTGGCGTGTTTTTTCTTCATAATACGTATAATTGACGTTTTCGTAATTATGGCGTAGATCGTATACCATATCGGAGGGATCTAATCGAGAGGCAAGGTTTATTCTACAATGGGCGGTCCAACTATATTATATATATGAAGTTTTCTCGATTACACATAAACGAACCTCGGAAATGATCAAACTGGCATATATTTCAGGGAGATCAACTATTTCGTTAAGTCATCAGTAATGTGAATTATTTATTATGATATAGCGTATTTATTATCTTTTACCTTGAGTTTATATAGATTTTAGAGGTATAAGTTGAGAGAGAGTTATGAAAAAAATTTCCATATTTTTTCTAGAAGTAATCGATGTTTTGGAGAGTCGACATGTGTTAATTGAGTTTTTTAAGTATACCAAAAAATTCCCCTTTTGTGATTATTGGGGGGGGGTCCCCCGATTTTAGTTAATCAAATCTGGTTCACGAGAGAGGATCGATTAAGTACACTTATTTATGGATATCATATTATTTTACGACCCTTAAAAGACTTATTATTAGCGTAAATAAATGGGATGTGCAATAAACGCGTTTAGATGTTCATTTTTATTTTGGCTTTTCTACGAACACGTCACTATTATATGACGAGGACGTTTCCGAGTCGTGCAATATTTTCTTTCTATTATTTTCTTCTTTCAATACCTCACCGTCTACCCTTTTCTAAATAATTAGATTATCCGCTCACAGAAAAATGGAATTTAAAAAAGACTATGTCATAAAAAACCATACCTCTACATATAAAGTGAAAATAGTATCTTAAGGGATCAGTGAGTAGATTACCCTCAATCTAAAATTCTAACGAGAAATTAATGAACGGAGAAGAAAACCTAAATATCCCTCTGCTCGGTTGTTTTTTCCTCAAATATACGATATATTGACGTTTCGTAATTTCTTATACGATTTCTTATGGAGGAGGATACGTAGCATGGTCCCTGGTTTTGCCTCTAGCGGTGCGTCACTATTAATTATATTTGACGTTTCTCGCATTTACCATGAAAAATAAACGACGGAACCATAAATTAGCAATATTTTCGGGGATGAACTCTGATCCTGAGGATGTAGTTAGATGAAATATTATATGTGTTACGTTTTATTCTGTTCACAGATTATAAAATCCAATTAAGTATACAGTTAAAATATTGTAAATAAAAAAAATTGTTCGATTCTCTCCTTCCCGGGAGGATCGATCTTTGTTGGAAGCCAGCGTATTGTTGATTAGACCTTATTGCCAGTGCATAACCGGCTCTCCCTGATTGAAGTCACTATTGGATGGAACTATTATTACGCTTAAAGACTTCTAGCGTAAATGGATGTCTGAGTAAAACGCGTGAGGTGCAGTGAGATTTGGAGAGGGCTTTTTTTACTAAACGTCACCAGTAGTTGATCGATGGACCGTTTTCTCTGTGTGAGGTAAATGGGATCCGCATAAGTGAGCTTTAAATCTTCAATTAATCTGCCTCAAGGTTGTTTACCTCTTAAAAATAGTTATCGTAGGTCTAATGATTTTTTGATGCAAACTATAAAAAAATTAATATAAATACAGTATAGCATATGTTAATGTAGTTAATAAAATAGTTACAAGTAAAATTTAGTTAAATAGATAAAATAAATCTCCAATATTGCATATACTGACATTATTTTCAATCTTTTTACAGATCCTTTTGATTCCTTCGTAAATAATATTTTACTGACATAGTTACCTCGGAATAAAAATAACTCGCTTAGGTAAAAAAATTAATTTATTTTGCACCACTCCGGACCAGTAGAGCAGTAACCGTCTATTTCAGCTGCCCCGATGACACCGTAGGTAGTGTACCCTTTAATATTTTGTTTACGGCCTGAATTATTAAAAGCATGTAGCAGCCTATAAAAATATCGCTCAAAAAGCCTATAGAGAAAAATGGTGTCGTTTACGTTGTTCTTTTTTTTATAATTTATTATGGAGTACGAGAAGGAATCAAAAATTATTTTCATAGAAATGAAAAGAAAAGGGAGGGGAAAATTAAAACAAATTCATACTGGTTTTTATCGCAGAGATAATTGGGTAGAACAATAAAGAGCAACACAGGACACTTTCTCTATAACAATACTGCCACTCACAGAAAAAAAATCGCTTAAGGTGTAACCTGATAAATTTATTCTTGTCTAACATTCTTCTCGATACAGCCAAATATGTTATCGTATTTTTTGTCCCGCCCCCGGATCGATATCGTAGACGTGGGGAACTTTAAGATTTTCTGTGTGGACGTCGACTATTTATACCTTAGGGGCCAATCGATATTCTCCAGTGGTGAGTTGCCAATCCAATCATTAATGAGTATTTTTTTCCCATGTTCTTATTTTTTCCTTAATTGTTTTGCAGTTCATATTAACTTCATCTGTGGTAACTTTTTTTCTGTTTTTTTCTTCCTGTCAAATACTTTCGTATTTGGTATGAACTATCGTTTTATTAGGTATTTAATTTATTTAGTTTGTTATATTGTGACGTTTTTATTTTCTTGGTGTGAACAGTCATAAGTGTGATGTATAAGTTATATAATTGTGAGAAGAGAGAAGTGTTCGCATTTTTGTCCGCAGCTCACGACTTTATTGGAGAGCCGAATTTATCGATTTAAGACCTTTTGTGGTGAGAGTATAAAACGTGTCTCCGATGCAAAGCGTCACTATTGGAAACTATTTATATACTCTTTAATAAGACTCTCTAAGCGTAAAAAAATGGATTCTAACAGCGTAGTTCATTCATTTTGGAGCTATTTATTACACGAAACGTCACTATATTGACGACGACGTTTTCCGAGCCGTCAATGGGCGTCGCTCGCCAGATATTTTTATATTCTTTTTTAATCTTTTTTTTAACCACTTAAAAATTATTTATGTAGAAAATGGATCATTTTCAGAGGGAGACTTACAACTACTACAACAAAATTAATTCTACACATAAATACTAGTATACGCCATCCAATCCGCATAAATCACCCACCTAAGACACTCTCTCAAGACACAAATTAAGAACTAAACTTTATTGGCAGCCATACCAGATCTGATATTACGTATTTATAAAATTATTTGAATGTACTGACTGCTGTTTTTGTGGATACTTCATTTAGAAAAATATATAATATTCAGTAGAATACGAAAGATTATATCAAATTCTTTACAATGACTTAGAATTCCGAGAGTATTTATTTTTTTTTTTTTTTGTGTGTTTCTTCTCTGGTATAAAATATACTACAAGTCTAAGGAACAAAAAATGTATTCTGTGGCAGACCAACACCCTGTAAAAAGAAAGAGTAGCATTGATTCATTATAAGTGCAACACCTGATGTGAACCGTAAGTATGTGTTACTATTAAAGAATATCCGGAATTCAATATAATTTTACGTTATATTTTTAATTGTGTGTTATATAGGCAAATAAGGAGCGTAACGTGCACGTATGGTTGCTTATAAATATTTTAATTTTTAGTTAATTTTTATATCTAAAAATATATTAACTTTCATAGAAACATGATTAAAAAACTTGTTACAACCAGATTTTAATATAATAAAATATATATATTTATTTAAGAATAAAAGCACACTTGCCTCCGGGGGATACCAAAACACCAGTCTGAAGCTTTATAGCAACGACTAAAATATTTATTTTGCATACATCTCCCGAAAAGTAAAATGTTACGTTATTTTGTTTGTGCCCCGATCGTAGCGTAAGTGGGGACCTTTAAGCTTTCTTTAACTGTAAATTATTATTAGTGGAATTGATATACGTTAGTGTTTATCATTAAATTGTTTTGTTTTTTCTATTTGTTTTAACATATTATATCGTGTGAATCTTTTCTCGTTTTTTTCCCTTCAAAAACGATCACCGTCGACGTCCTTTCGTAGTGCCTGTAGATCGTATCTCTCGCCGGAGGAGGAAAAATCAGGGAGTTGGGATTTCCTCTAATGGCGGTCAGTAGAGTGTGAGAATGAGTTTCTCGCATTACCATAAAAACGACACACTTACGCTTCGATCGAAATTAGAAATTAAAGTAACTTTTACTTCTCTGGACATGTTGCAAAATAAATTTTTCGTTACTTAAGCCGAGTTTTTTTTCGAGGGCAACTTTGTTAAAGAAAATTTTGGGTGTCCAACGAGGCGACTATACTATATTGACGTTTCTCCTCGAAAAAAAAACTCGCTAAAAAGAACGAAAAATTTATTTTTACAACATCTCCCGAGAAGTAAAAGGAGTGTGCCGGGGGGGAGGTTGATTTAGATGGCCTGATTTCGACATAGCGTAAGTGGGAGTTCTCCTTAATTTCCATGGTTTTACGTATACCAATAATCTTTAGAGGTGAGAGCATAAATTTAAAAAACATAAATTAAACATCGATTGCCCACGAGTCCATTTACCTCGTCGGGCACACGTCGGTCGTGCAATTGACTACCCGTGAACTTTGTTTTTTCGTTAAAACAGTTCCCAAAATAAACTTTATCACTCCATGCGTTTAAGAATGCCATTTTTTTACGTCTTGGAACATTGTTTTAAGTCGTTAATTATATTCATTGCCACCAATCAGTGACGTTTTATCGGAACCGTTTATAACTGCAAAGGTCCTAATTCAAGAATACGCTACTTCCCAAAAAAGTCGACCTCGGGAAATATCACTTTTTGAGAAATTTTTTTTTTCAACATTTTGACTTAGTACCTCGACTTTTATACCTTACCCGTGTAAGAATGAACTTACGTATATCCATACCTCAAATTAAAATCGATTATTTGTGTTTCCTACTGGAAGGAACTGTCGAGCGTCACCTTTCCTTGTAGGGGTTAAGCTGGAGGCCGACTCCATAATTTGACGCGTCCACAGTTTTGAGAACCTTTAACTGGCTTCTCACCACCCTTAAAAGCTTCGTGACGCGATCGATCGAGTGGAGACAGAGATGTACAGATATATTACTTTGTTTTAGTTTCTGAATTTGATCGTAAGGTCTGAGAACGTAATTTCGTAATAATAATTGAACTCTTTTCCAGTGAAAGAAGAGTGAGACATTTTAAGAGTTTGTTCTTGAGAGATAACATATATGATAATATTGGCCGAAGTGAAGGTAATATTTGTAATATTTGTCGTATTTTTCGTGAAAGCCATGGGGTGCTTTCTCTCGCTCTCCTCACTCCAACACGACAACCATCTATATCCTTCCCCTTTTTAGTTTTTGTATATTTCGTAAAATATGTTGTTATATTATTCATATTTCCGCTCCACACCCCAAACCTCTCACATAACTTCATGTATCATAAACACAAGTGGCCACAAAAATCGACGTAGTGACTCCCTTCTAATTGACACAAAATCACCTCACAACCTATTATTTTTTTTCTGTCTTTTTCTTCTCACAGCGTCCACACCTTGTAAATAGTTTCTCGCTGATTTAAATTCCTGAAATTTCCATTCCTACTTTTACTTGCTTCTAGCCATGATAACTAACTCATAGCTTATTTTATATTATAAATAACATTAGTTAATTTTTTTGTTTCCCCCCCCCCCACGAACAAAACTTTAGCCCGAATACAATTTATAATAGGTATAATAACTATAATAATCAACTACGGGGGGCGGGATATTAATATAACTCAGTAGAGCTTGAAATGATGTATGCTGCTGTTCTATTAGCTTGGGATCATCACCCTTTTTTTTTTTTTTTTTATTATATATTCATTTTATTTTATTATTATTTTGATATATTATTAATTTATTATTTATATATTAATACCTACTGAGTATATCCATAAATTTATTATATCTCAGCCGTGAGGTAGTATATAAATAATACTATATATATTTATATTACTAGTGAACTGAGGGTTTTTTTTTTTTTTGCTAATTATTTTATATTTTATAACCCCGCACCTATATCATCATCTTACGTTTGTAATTTTTTTTCACTACTCATAGGTCATACGTAGGTTACCCCTATTCACACCCCTCCTACCTACTACCCTACTTTTTAATGTACTATACATAAATATTATTATTTTATTTACACATATATATTTGTGGTATTTTATTATATATTTTATTATATATTTATATTATTATTTTTTATTATCTATATTACTACGAATGTTTGTCCTCTGTATGTTTTGTGATTTCAAACTTTTTAAGAGTAGAAATACCCTCCGTCGCTACTCTAATATACGTATCCGAGAGTATGCTTTAGAAAAGTTCCATACAAAAATGACATGGTTATCTTGTGATAGTATGTAAAGGCCTATCTTAGTGATATATTGTGTTCGTTTTTCGCGCACTTCTGGTGGGTTCTTTTGAAATTGTATTTTCCTTACACATTAGATATCTAAAAAGCTCGAATGTCGCCTCTCTAGGAAAGTCTCACTGAGTCCGTTCTTTATATACACCCGAATTGCACCGTGAATATCAATAGAATGTTCTGTCTTGCGATTTTCTCACTGACACTGGGTAAGAGCAATTCAAATTTATTTCAAATATTCAAACAAATTCGATCTCCTTGCTCGTTATTGATTTTATGTTTCTCACTGGGGCCGAGTTAATAATATTTCGGAATGTACACGATATCTCCTCGCCGCATGATCACTTTCCTCGGCGACGATATTTAGGAAAATTCCCCGTGTGATGATGAGTCTCCCTCTAGTGTCAAAGGATCCCGCGCATCCACGGTAATGAATCCGAAATTGTTTTTCTTTTTTTACCTACACGTATCCGACGTCACCACTTAATTTAAAATGTTATACCGCGCTGCTTTCTGTGCGAATATAGGATACGGAGCTCTTGCGTAGTCGTAAATTCTGTTTATTATATATATATTCTGTCACAGTGTGTGATCGTATATTTATCTCGGAATGGAATATAAATTAATGACCTTTCTAGATTCGGAGAGATCCTTCAGGAACCTCCCTGAGTGATAAACAAGAATTGAAATACCGAAGTGCTTTAATCTCTACTTTTTCCTTAATTTTTCAAAAACGTACTTCATTCCTTCCATTATATCTTTTACTACCATCAATCCGCATTTTTTCAGAGTTATTTTATATTTTAGATATGGTTTTCCTCATTATTTCTAACTCAGTCATATACTCTGGCGGAGATGCTTATGACAAATTTATAAACATCATAAGCCACAATCCAGAGGATTTTTTCTCTCGATCAGTAACGTTCAAAAACTCCAATTTTTAGGAATTCACATTTTAGTGTATTAATACGAAGTGGGAAATGAGTGTACATATATTTAATCAGTTTTTCTCGGAGAGTTTATGATGTTAGCATTAAAGTTGGCAAACTATTTTTTGAAATTCACAATTCCCCAAGCGAATCCATCACTTTCTTTCTAAATTCCTTTCCGTTGCAAGTAAGGTTTCTCACCTAAAAATTTTCTTCGTGGTCCCACACCAATCATTATCTCTCTCTTTTCCTCAATTCCCCTTTGCCAACACCGGGGTTCTCTTCAACCCCCCGAATGTCACACCACCGGCGACCTCGCCTCTCCTTCCAAAAAAATATTGATACATTACGTCTATACCCAAGACCGCTACCAGTCAATCACCCCGCAGAATTCCTTCGCAACGCGAAAGCATGGTATTTGTATTTCGTTTCTTTCAAGATCTTTAGTACCCAGGCACAGTTCTCTCCAAAAATTCGATATTTTTCCACACATCTTTTTTATGTATATCCCACCGCCACTATATTCAGCTTCTTCATCTCCTGCCACTTCTTTTTTCAACCTCTTTTGATAATTCACGACAACATTTCGGCTAACCGGTAGACGTTTCGCTATTTTCCCATTTCGATTATTCTTTGTTTTCGCCCATTTCAAACACTATGCAATTAAAGAACAAGTTTTTGTACTAGATTACATATTCATTTCTGCATCCCGACGAATAATTCGCTTCCCCGTCAGAAATATTTAGGTCGTGGCTTCTGGGCAAATATTATTCCTCTTCAGACCGAAAAACCGAAAATTATATTCCATTGTTTTTCTTCCACCCCAGTTTTTGCAACCAGTTGTCTTAAACGACGGGCTGCTCTCAACTACGGTATGATCTCAAAGGGGACGAACTCACGGGAGATATATCTTCGCAGAGTTAAACCAACGCTGAGATTTTTATATATCTTCGCATGTTGTTATAATCACGATATAATTGTAGTTAATTCAGGGTGAATGAGGAATAAGACGTTCCGCAGTCACATCAGAAAAAATCAATTTTGTCAAATTAAATTATCCATGCCGGGAAATCTTTATAATAGTTCCATAATTGGTATTGTTTTTTTCTGCCGAAAGCCCGCTCGCCGACAACGTTTCTTAAAGGAGAAGATCACTCCGTTTCATAATATCTGCCGTCGTATCCTCGACTACTCCTTCGCCGCCATCTGACATTAGTATATTCAAGTGAGTTAGATTTAGTAAATTATCGGGTGTTATATATTTATCTTTTTTATCAGTTTCCTTATTTTATTTTTTAAGTGAGAGGTGAGTATGAGAGCTCGTATATAACTAATTTCTAATAATTTCAAAATCGAAATAAAGGTTCGTGTTGTTTGTTTTTCATAAAAGTCGTTAATTTTATAATGGTATCATTTTTATTCTAAATCCAAACATCAAAGGGTCGCATACCGGTTCGTTGACGTCGATGCCATAGTGCGTGAATAACCTGCGGTTCCTGTGCCACCCTCTCAGTGGAAACACCGCCCGTGCGCTAATATGTCCTGCATGAAGATCATATAACTTGGATTCACAAGTTAAGAGAGAGTTAGTTGATGGGTAAGTTACGTGCTGTCATTTGATTTGTCGAAGGTCGCGTTTGTCGATGATAAGTTCTAGAATGTATTGCGAGGAGGATTTTTCTTCCGTTGATTGAATCAATGAGCGATAACTATTGCAAGCTGAAAATTCATTTTGCTTCGGTATATGTTTTTTTTTCATCAAAGTGGAGGACCGTATTAAAATCAAATATTCGTAGTTTCGCCGCATTTTCTTATTTTGAGAATCATTAAACATTTTTGGTTGTACGCGTCTGGAAACATGATGTGGTGATTATAAATGACGTTTCAAATCGCCAATCTCTCTAGATTATCACCGTTCTTTTGCCATAATTCCGGGAGAACATACGCGAGATACTTCTGATCGAAGGAATTTTCCACTGTAAAAAACGGTAGAAAAAATATTTAGTGTTGTTTGATATCGGCACCGGTCTATTCTTCTCTGCAACTGATAGGACTAATAAATATACATGTAACGAAGGTCCAATCATTGTGAGACGTGAGCCGCTAGAGAGTGAGAAAGGTATTGTTCTCCAATTTCTTTTAGATTTATGGTCAGGTAGCACCGGTATTATTTTCCCGACGACTTTGATCGATGTTCGATGAACCCAATTTCGCCGATTATCGTTATCTTTGTTACGAAGTTTCTCACCTGCGTGAGATATACCAATCCGATTTATACCAACATATGTCCACACCACCTATATTTATCACGATATGAACAATAGCATTATCACGCCATTTGTAATTTATTATATAAGACTAGATGATTATATTTAATTAATATACATTTAAAAGTATATATATATAGAACGTAAGATAAATTAATCATTATTAATTATTTAAATAATACTTGTCATATACACATATATATATTCTATTTAGTACTTATTAAAGTTTATTTTTTTTTATAAAAAACCAATTTTCTATGATCATTATTATTATTTTTTTATGAGGTTAACTTTAATGCTTGTTCCTTAAACTTAACAAAATAATATAACAATATAAAAAACTGTGCGTGAGACTGCCGTAAAGTTTCGTATGACAGTGAATATTATTCTATTTAAGACTAAGAAAAAAAAATTAAGATGATAATGTTGAATGCTTCATAGTCAATTTCTTTTATTGACTATAGATTCGTTATTATCCTCCGTATTGTTCCCGGTCCTTGCCCTGTCGAAAAAAACCCTCGCCCTTAGAAGAAATAATTTACATTTTGCACCATCTCCCGGAGACGCCTTAGAATACGAAAAATTTATTTTTTTGGGCACGCATCTCTCCAAGGAAGCTAACAAAGTACACCCCGTTTGTTTCGTTCAAATAGACCTAGTTGACGTTCGTAATTACCGAGACGATCCCTCGGAGGGGATTAGCATCGAGGCTTCCCCGCGGTCTCCCTCATCCGTAGCGACGAGCGCTCACTGGATATTATATGACAGTCTATTTTCGACATTACCAGTATAAAACGACTCTCGTAATACGATCAAATATCGTGTCAATATTTCTTATGTTTTGGCAATGAACTATCGTTAAAGGGGCGAGTTAATATTTATATATAGTGAACGTTATAATCTGTTATCGTTTTATAAGTCCCAAGGTCTAATGTCATATATTTTGAAATAAAATCTCAATTTCAATATTGAAGTCGACTTTTTGGAGAGAGTTTTTGAAGTAGACCTTTATGAGTTATAACGGTTCATCCGAATAAGAACCCCCGTCTTATCTATTGTATTACGGTTTATTAGGGTCTTTTAACGTATAATTACATAACGTTAAACAGTGGAGTTCGATAACAGACAACTAACGTCGATGTGTTTTTGACTTTTTATCGAGTCACATATAATGACGATGACGTTTTCCTTGGAGTTAAATATAGTTATTTTCTTAATTAAGAGAGGAGTGTGCCCTGATTATTGTAAGCTGATGATTTGGGCATTTATTAATGAACTCTTAAAATCTTGAGTATTTTTTATATTTGAAAAGCTTAGTATTATAATGTTAGTTTTATAATATTATATGTATGTGATCTCTCATTAATATTCGATTTGTTCTACTCGCTCCTCCCAGATAGTCGACGTGTGTCGTCGGGAAGCGACGATTTATCTTCTAAAAGGTCCTAATTGACAATTCTTGGGGGGCCGTTCTCTTTTCACAAAAGTCGACCGCCTCCCGGAGAAAAATGTGAAAAATTTTCTTGTATTAATTATTAAACATTAAAGACCTTCGACCATATAACAGCTTTCTCTAACTCTCACTATCACTTTTTTTTCACCTACCCATACATTAACGGGATCAAAGTTTTGCACGCGAGTTTACCCAAAACTAGTCTCATCCCTGTCGTCCCGATCGAAAGATCCTTCGATGATTTCTCGGTAATTACGGAAAGTCGTCACTGGGTTATTTCCGTATTTTTGAGGAATAAATCCGAATAATAGTTCCGGAATTAAAAGTATGATGAATAAATTTTAAGTTTAATAAAAATTAATGACATCATGTACAAATTAAAACTTTTGATATTGTGAATACCTGAATATTTCATATTTTAATATTATTTATCTAAGTAATAGATAATCTTAAAGATACCTCTCCTATCGTGTTTCTGCACTTACACAATAAAATCACCCCCAAAAAAATCCAATTGTTGTCAAATAAATTTTGATAGTTCCTTAAGCAAGTTTTTTTTCGAGGGCAAGTGTCATTGCTTTATATGTTATACTTTTTTTTTTCTAATTTATTTTTCTATCACCTTGAATGTGCGACTTTCTACCGCAATAAATATATTTTTTTAGTAGATGAGTAACACAAAACGATACATTGAGAGCAAAATCACAAACGGACGACGCACCTTTTCCTCATCAGGCCTGTGTGAAAAGATTTTCTTGCCGACAGGCTTAAAGAATAACGTGAGAGAGCAAACTCCTTAATGAGTCACCGGCCTCCTACGTTTTTACGTTATTTCGTGTCCCGAGCGAACCGCGGGAGATTGGGAACCTTAAGATTTTTTTACGTTATATGGTCGTATACGTGGCGGCGGGCCCGGAATCGATTACGAGTTGGGTCGTCTCGTATTAATATGAAGGAACACACCGAGGAAGATTTCTTTATAATATATAAAAATAGAGACCATTAATAATATTATTTTTTTAAAATTCTTTATTATTATCGGGTTAGGATAATAGGAAGTTGCTGTGATTCGATCTATGATCAATAGATCTAGGTTTTTTTTTTCATTTGGGGGGGGGTTTTTTTTTTCCGAAAACTTGTTGATTTTAAACTCTGTAATATTATATTATAAGACTACAACTCGAAATATGTATTTATATCATCCATATATACGTTCCATCAATTACTATAGGGGTATTACACGTATAATACCCCCCCTATATCACACTTTAATATTTAATATACTATACCCTATAACCTCTATATCACACTATACTTAGAGAGCTATCTTTCATAAGCTATATTTATTATTGATGGTATACTCTGACGGAATAAATATGAGCCTTTTTTAGTATACAACGTTATAGTAATAATACTATATAGTATATTTAATACAGTATTAATGAGGTAATAATCCCTTATAATATTATTTACTATCTCACTATACTCAGGCTAACTTTATTTTTTTTATATTTTATTTTATACTCATACGTAGAGATGTTCTTAAAAATTAACCACCGTGATATAAAAATCTAAGGGTTCCCCCTTTTCTACGCTTCGATCTGGCCTCTTTCGAAATAACCCGCCTTATTCCGTATTTTTACTTTCGGAAACCTCCGTGACAAGAAGTAGGTAATTTCGCGAGAGAGGGGTTTCTCTTTTACGTTTTATTTTTTTTTATGGTATACTTTTACACAGCATATGAACAAAACTTATATATTTTAATAATTTTGTGCGTTGACCGGGGGGTTGGACGCGTCGTGATAAAATATTTATGATAACCAAACACCCTAATTTACCAGGATCACTCACTCTCTCCTTCGGTTATAAGCCAAGGAAGGTATTAACCACGATCATCTATAAAATACTATATTCGTATATATAGGGTACGGTACCCTACTCAACTATCATCACTAGACATTGTTTATTTTATTAATATATATAATTTAAATTTTTTTATATATTTTCTAACATTTATTTTTACTACTTAGTACCGTATAGTATTGTATCATATGAGCTCATACTACGTAGTGAGTAGTGAGTGAGATAATTTGTTTATATTATTTATATATATTATATTATTTTCATTTTTTTAATATTATTTATTATATTTATCCTCACCACCATATATCATATCATCATATATATATAATACTAATTATATATATATATAAATATATGAGTAGTAGGTTATTATTATTATTTTAACATACAAACACTCATCATCATATAATCACATCCAAATTTTTTCTAACAATGTTGGTTTGTCAAATAAACTTTTATATTAAAGTTTCTCAATTACATACGCCGGTCGAGTTTTGACTAATGGCGATCGCATTAAAGCATTGAAATCTCCTCTTCTAGAGGCCAAAAACACCGTAATGCTCGAATAAATTGCATCGATATGAATAAGGCGTTGCAAATCCAAGTCCTAAGAACGGAGGTTATCACGATATTTTAGCCCTTTCGCTACCAGGCTGTACTGATATATGCAACAACATTCTCGTATTCCTATATCTTTTCGGTTCGAAATTGGCAACTCTGAGTTCCGTCATATCCTGATAAAATTCACAGCCGAGAGGAATTCGTTTGTGTCCCATAGGGCATAGAATTCCTCAATCGCGTATCGCGTGTGTGGGTTTTGCTCTTACTGTTAGAACTTCCGACAGTTAGCCGTTCTCTTTATTTATTATAATACGATTTCCAATTCCCTCACACTTGTACAAAACGCCTGCCGCCTTTTTTACTCTCTCGCGACCTATAGCACGACTCGCATCTTCTTCTTCTTGAGTTTGACCAGCTATAAATAAAATTTTTTCTGTAAAATCACTTGCGTAACCCATCACAAGTCGAGAGGACGTATGTGAGATCGGGCTCTCTTTCCGGAAATATCTCATAGCTTCGAGACGTACTTGTTTTCTTAAACATTTATTTTCTTCGTTCTTAATTACCTTTCTTATATTTTCTTCATTCCTACAGCATGAGCTATTCACAAATGTCAATATTTATTTTCTAGTCTTTTTGATTATTTTGTTGATGTCAGCCGCAATGACGGTACTAATTTATAATAGATTTCATGTTTCTATCGTTCCTTTGTCCGTACGCTATATTGGCTCGGTTGTATTATAATCAGGCGGTGGTCTGTGATTCTCTAGCCCAAATGATTTATTGTTACCGAGTCTTTTATTATTATAAAGTATCATCCACATCAATCGTCATTCATAGTGCTATCCTCTATTATCCGTAGCAATATTTTCGGTGGCACAAACTCATCTGAGATTTATATATTATATTATATTCATAAACCATTTACTGCCAGATACCTGTTTTCGTAAAGATATCGGTCGATTATTTCTATCATAAATTCATTAAATATTAGTATATTTTTTTTTTGAAATTTAGAAATAGTCCTTTCGGTTGTAGAGTGTAAACAATCTCTGTATCCTAAAAGAATTTTCTTTTTCCTACGCAACAACTCTCCCATTTTTTTCTACTGGATGTAACCCATCTTCAACATAACGTATCGCCGCATAAAAACATTCGTAAATCGTATACCTGGGGCGAAATATTGTTGTTTCGGCTGTCAATTTCAAAACAAAATTCGGGACAGCACGTTTCCAAATGTTTCATCAAATCTAAATTTTCACTTTTCTTTAGATAGTTTAACTCAGCTAGAAGCATAAAATAGCGAGCTATTCGCACATAACCTACTATTTGTAAAGGGAGAAACACTTTATTCACGCTCGTATAGATATTTTATCATTAAACAATCTCGTTCAATTTCTTATTGTATAAGTCTTCGACTTTATTCTTAAATTTATAAATCACGTGTAGATTAGTTTCATAGAAATTTGAGTTTTTAAATAATAATAAAACTGAGACGAAATTTAGGTACGGATATATATTTTAGCCGAACTGAGGAATATACTCAGCGTGAACGGGAAAGTTGTGAAGAATTTCAAAATGTCCTTCTACTATTTATAATTTTTCGGTAAAATGTTAAAAAATTAACACAAATACGGCTCCACAATTGTTTTTGGAATTTCAGAAATTCTTTATACCTTTTTCATGCTCAACAGATCGATTAACAAATCGTAGTTTGTCACGATATTTCAGCATTATAGCATGTGAATTTTTTAATTTTTCCGCTGTTATTAGTGGCGAGTAGTCTGGCATGTATCTTATGGCAATACTTGACACTTAATCAATATTATCCACAATCGCGTTTATCTATTGCTGAACTTGCTGATGCTATTGAGCTGCTATTTGTCCTTGCTGCCTTTGTGCTGCACTATGAGCTGCCGAAGAGCTGCCGAGTCTTTGTCTGCTGATTGCTTTCCAACCTCAAGAATAAGGCATTCTTGAGATTTTTCTCTAAATAGTCAACACTACATTCGGATGATTATAATTAAATTTCCCCGTCCTTTTTTTTTTTAACAAAGGGCTTATTTTTAAATTGTTAACATTTTTGGTAAAAAGGTTTTTAATTTATTCCCGTGTGCTATTTTCGTATGCCTTAAAAAATTCTAATTTTCTCTTTTATAATCAGCAGCCATTCTCTCACCCTTACAACCACAGGTTAGCGTGGTCAACTACGGCCGGCCGGTCCTTGCTCAATTCAAGGGACGCTGTGAATTTGCCGCTAGTGATATGTTTTATCGCTTTTTTTTAACTCTATCTCCTTTTCCTTCGTTTGCCTTCCTTTAATTTAACCTTAATTATCTTTTCTTCTCAACATATTTTATAAAACCAGTAATTCTTATCTGTTAATAAATTATCGGAGGATTCTCACATTCAATATTTATGTATTATTTATCTTCCTTTTAACCTTTAATTGTTAACAACTTTTTAATTTTATATTTGGATACTGTTTTGCCTAATTTACCGTAACTTTTCTTTTCACCATCAGTGTGAAGTCGATCTTTTTTATTAGTTGTACAAAACTATATTTTTATATAACGTAATATTGCTTCGTGTGAGTTAACCAATACCGTCCTATAATTGAGATCAGTAGAGTTGAGGATGAGAGAGAGGTAGTTCAGCATCAAAAACACTGGAGTAATGTGATACATCCAATTTATAACTTATCAATCTCGAGAAGGTGTCATTAATAGGAACCGAGTATCAAAAACGATTATCTTTTGAAATTTTTATCACCACGATCTACGCAGCCGAAGTATAAACTTATTTTACGCTCTCTCTCTAAGGCTTTAGAACAACAGTCTCTCGTCGTCCTGCGTGATCATTATCAGCGAACTCACGTTATATTAGATGTATGGAGTCAGAGCCGTAACCACATATCGTAATTTAGTTCTTTTGGTACAGGCATTTCTGTAGTAACACCGCCCGCTGGATCAGAGGTTAATCCTAGTTCAACGGTATGTCCTTATAATTTGAGTGGTGTTGTAATACTTGTTCTTTTTTGCTTTAATATATGTATTCGTTGATGGAGATAATCTTGAGTAAACGTGAATACTGAAATATCCAAAAAGAAAACTTTAAATTATTTCTTTCTAAAAGCTTTTATCTTTTATAAATTAAATTATTGTTTATATTACACTTGGCTTTGTTTTTTTGAAGATAAATATGTTTTCCGTGACTGTTTTTTTGATGTCGTTTATAAATCTTAAAAATTAAAAATTAAGCGCAAAGTATATATGTCAACTGAAACTTATTTTGAGATTAGATGTGTCAGCCAAAAATATCGTATTTTTTTGGTGTAAATTTTTTTTCATTTGACTTAAATTTTTTTGAGAAACGTGAACTTCCTTGTCTTTTCCTAAGACATTTCGAATTTTTATCCGTTTTATTTATTTTTATTATATATATTTTTGTGATTTTATTCTATTTTTTCTTATCTCTAGTTATTCTTATATTCGTGTTCAAAAATACGTTCACTTCGGTTAAAGCGATTCCTGAGCACGAGACGAGCTGATGTAAAAGCGAGCGATAATGAGCGCGAGTGACTTAAGCGAGAAGAGCTCGATAGGCCTTATCTATAGGAAATTTCCATCGTCTCGTAAATTATAATTTAAAAAACATTCTCTTTTATAAAGACGACGATGGAGATAGAAGAGTGTATATTTTATCTTTATCTTTTAATATTAAATCTATTAAATCAGGTCACGGCATGAAAAGAGAGCAACACTGGAGATTTTTCTTTGCGCTCTGGGCGTATGCAATTTCGTCTTGATCTTCTCTTTTACCCGGCGAGTCCAGCGTTCCCCGATATCTTGCAATATATGATGCCTTATTCTTAACATCGTAAAGACACCTGTGATCATACCTCAGAGGGGAATGAGTGTGACCTTCAATAACCGTTTGGGGGTCCGACATGTGATGCGCAGAGAATCTTTCAAAAAGCGAGTTTAGATAAAAGAGAGCAAAAGAGGATTGTGATTTTAACCGACAAGAGCTTTCTCCGACACGCTCCTGTTGGATGTATAAAGTTTATTTACTAATATATAACCAGTGGTGAATGTAACAACGAGGAGAAACGAGAGAGGAATTTATAAAACGAGTCGCAGGATTCTCTCAAAGTTTAATGCGTATCGAAAGCCTCTCCCCCAATGTGAGCCTATATTATATTTTTGACGATTGCGGGAGCGACGATTCGTTTAAAAATGGAGAGCTCGAAATACCAGAGGGAAAGATCATTCATTCGAGTCTTATTTACGTAAATGACGATAATTATACCGATAGAGAAGAAATTGATGAAAATGATGACGATAGCTTATTTCAAGAAGCGACGCAAATCGAACTACCCTTCGACAACAGCGACGACGACAGCCCGGCTACTAGACCCTCCCGAAACATAAACATCCGCGCCCTGAGACGGTGCTTTATCGAACTCGGCAAAAGGTTTCACAACAAAGGCCTCAACTCTCCAAAACTCTACGTGTTGGAAAATCATTCAGAATTAGACTCTTTTCTCGTAGATATTTTCAAGAAACAAGTGAACTATTACGCATCCTTTCCCGAGGTACTAAAGAGCAACGTCGAGGGATTCTCTATCGGCGAGGACGGGCGATTCTCGAAAATTGTGAATAATTTTAATTTCGACGACTTCGTAGTGTTCGAAAAAGAGGATTTTAAAAACTTACGAGTCGAGTTGCGAGACGCCGAAGGCGTTTCGAAAGCTACGTCAAATGAAATACTGTTGTTACTCGAAAGCGGAGAGGAGGAAAAAAATAAATTTAATTCTTTTTCCCCGTCGCCTTTATCCAAGCACTCGCGAGAGTACGACATTCAAAAAGAGTTCATTACGAATATGAACAAACAGTGGGTTGGAGAGCTTTATTCGATGAATGGCGATGATTCTGGCGTCGTAAATAAGAGCATCGACCTCGTGTTTGACATTTATTCGAAGTTGTTCGAGAAATTAAACCGGGCGTTTACCTCGAATGATTCGAAAACCGATTCCGTTGTGGCGGAGTCATCCGCTGCTGCCCCGGCTACTAATCCTTTCAGAAAAGAATGGAAGGACGATCCCGTGATCAGAAAGCGAAACGCGAAACGATTCCTCTCTTCCTCGATTAAAAAACCGTATAATGCTGATTGGATTCTACTCGGAAAAATGACTAATTTAAAAGGAAAAATGGAAATGTAATTTAAATTAAATTTTGAAAAATATAATTGTTTGTCCCTTCTTTATTTATATAAAATAAAAATAATATAATAACAAAATAGACACCGCGCGCTAGCTAAAAAATAAAAAATAGTTTTATTCTTATTAAACTCTTATTTATAAAAATATATATTTTTTACGTTTATATAAATATATATATATATATATTATATATATCATATATATATATATATATAATATATATATATATATATATATATATATATATATATATATTATATATATATATATATATATATATATATATATATATATATATATATATATATATATATATATATATAATAAAAACAAAAAAAAAAAAAAAAAAAAAAAATAAATAACAAAAAAGAACGAAATTAAGAAAATAAACAGCGTCTTTATTTAAAATCGAGGTTATAAATTGACTCACGATCGATAAGGACTCGTCATTTTATTAACGATGATGGAACCTTTGAAAATAAACATTTCGCGCACCGCAGAAAATGAAACAATCGCCAATCCCGTCCGAGCTTACGCCCTGAAACTCACCGGCTCGAAGATCGTAGCCGAAAGCGGAGATTCCTTTTACGTCGTCAGCGTTCCGCGGCCAAGAGATCGAGAGTTTAGGTCGACGGAGGGGAACCTCATTCGACAATACCTCTCCTACAATCTTTTCGTCATCGCGCTCGATTTCGTAGCGCCCTCGATCGACGTTATCGCTCTCGAAGAGGCCTTGAGAGATTTCTTTTCGCGCAACGCATTGGATACTTCACTGTTGAATCGAGTCGTTTTCGTGCGCAGGGGCAAGGAAGAATCGCGACACAGATTTCTTTCTACCATCGAAAGAATTTTTATTTAGAAGAAAAACCTAATAGCAGCAGATAATAATATACATGAAATATTTAAAAATACTAGGGTATATAAATACTATAGTTTACTATTTCATATATAGCTAACACATTCTAGTTATATATTTATATACTCAGATACTATGATTGACTATAGCGATCTAGGTACGAACGGTTATAGTATCACGGCGTATAGAGATTCAGTTTATATATAATATATATAATATATAGATCAAATTAGATTTTTAAAATACTTCCCTTAATTATACTAGATATAAAATGAATAATATATATAATTAATGGATTTATATTCTTCATATTTTTTATTTATAATTTCATTTTTTCTCTCGTTTCTCTAAATTCTGATTTTTTTTTTTAATAGGAATAAATATTAACATAGGTCTTGCAAACCAAGTATAATGAAATAGTGAGAATAAAATGTAGTTAATATACTCTAAACTATATAATCTGACGTCACCTTAGTACGATAATCTACTGCACAACTCACTTACTAGTCTAAAATATATCTAAGTTCTCACTTTACTATCCCCCGACCCTTCATATAATAATATCTGATATAACTTATTTATACTGAGTATTCAGAATAAAATTATATATAATAGTAATTAATAATTCCATAAAATAATAAATATTAAGCTATACTTCATATATCAGTCCACCCATATATACTTTACTTAAGGCATATATAACGTGCCTCGCTTGCGGAAATAGTGATTAATAAAGATGCGTGGACAAACAGCACTTATAACTGCTATGATTTAACAATCCTGTAATTATCTCTCGCCTCGGTTAAGAAAAGTCAAGAATGAATGTCGTAATTACGTTTATAATCCGCTCAAAGACTGACTTGAGCATCTCTCGAAAGAGGAAATTAGTCTGTGGGAGATACTCGACCACTCAAAAACTTTCGTTGCATGATATTAAAAAGACTTTTTAAACTTTTAAACGATATTCAGGCAACTCGAGACTAAAGTATTTACTCGGGAAATATATACAAAGTTTAGTTAGCAATTTTGATGAGTGTATCGAGATGTTTTAAATCATAGTTACGGGTCTGCGTTTTCAAGATAATATAAAAGTTTGCAGTTATAATTATGTGATGAATATTTTTTATTTATTTTAATTTATTATGGTTTTTTTTATTCTCTATTTTAACTCGTTCACACACTAAATATTATTTACGATTCATCTCTCACACACTTTCATAAACCTGAAAGATAAAATCAACTTTATAGAAAAAATATAAATTTTAGAAAAATACATGTTTTGTTCCATTTCACACACTCTCTCAAATGAATGGTTATATACGTATCGCTCTTAAAATTGTCCAAGAATTTACGTTGTACAGTTCCGGCGTACGATTCTTACAATTGTTCACAGATTCTACAACTTTAACTCACGATTTTCATAAATCTTGATTTAAGATTTGTTTTTTTTCAAAAAATAGAGTAATATAAATTATATCCCAATTAATCACGAAATCAGTGAATAATAATGCAAAACTACTAGCTCATTCTTCTTCTATAATGAGATAATAATAATAAATAAAATAGAAATCAATAATAAATAAATAATAATTACAGACCGGAAAGTGGTTACCTGTAAAATTACATTTGCTATCAATCGATGCCATTGTATAATAGAAATTCGAATAAAATGATGATAAACTTATATCTTAAAAATAATACAAGTGATTGAATAATATGACATAATGAATGGAAAAGGATATTAAAGAATGTGATGAGATTAATAATTCAATAATAATAATAATTATAATATAATATTATAATAATAACTTTAAAAATAATAAATATATAATTACTAATAAAATATTAACGTCGACGGATTAAAAATAGAAATCAGTTATCAATATATCAAATACAATGCATATTAGATTACTGTCTTCATGTTAATTATATTAATAACTCCGCTACCGACATCAGACCGATCCGTACAACCGCTGCTCAAAGCTGCAGGCCTTTCAGCGAACTATTCAATAGAGTAATTGTGAGTAATGATGAATGATAATAAAATCGAGAAGAAAGTTACAGTGAATAAATAGAGTTAATTGGTAATACCATAGCACCAGAGATAATAAAAATAAGTACTTGATAATATTATATATCGAATAATAATTAATCAATAATTATATATGAATAATTAGATGTATATCCAATAAAGTTAATAATATACTCCAATAGATCAGAATATATATCACATATCTCACATGAAATAATGGAAATACATCATGGAAAAAAGATTGGAAGTAAGAATGAGCAAGGTGGAGATAATTATAGTGAATGAGTGTGAATAAATAATAAATTAATAAGTGATAGATAGAGTAGAGTAATAAAATAAACTAATGAATAATAAATAAATAACACTTAATTAAAGCCTACAGCCTTATAAAGGACGAAATAATTAAAAAGCAAATTACTATTTACAATCAATTATAATAATTGAACTAATCACACTAGATAAATTAATGATGAGAGTTGATTAATGATAATGATAATCGAGAACTAAAATAAACATGAAAGAAGAGGAATATATCAAAGTAAATTACATTAAATAAATAATATTACGAACCTAACTAGCTGATTCAATAATGAATAATGACTTTCTGTACTTGATCACATGATAATGAAAATGATAACAATTGATAATAATAAATTATAATGATAATTAAAATAATAATAATAATAATAATAATAATAATAATAATAATAATCCAAAATAATAAATAATAAAATTATATAAATAATTAAAAATAATAATAAAATCATATCTTGAAACTACTAATAATAATAATAATAGAATAGATATATAATAATAAAATAAATCAGATTAATAATTAGTTATTATATAGTAATAAAATATAAATATAATTACATATATCTCTAATAATAAATACTCAAAATGATTATTAAATTATAACTGAGATATTATTTTAGGGGAAGAATGAATAATTACATAAGCGAATAATTAATTTTATTAATAATAAATGGAATTATATGAAATAAATTATTGGAATAATTGGAGTTGTAATAAGAATAGGAATTGTTCCAGTCTGTTTCAGAATAATAATAATAATAATAATAATGTGATAGTAATTTTGAACCAATTGGTAAACAATCGCTAAACTTCTGACGGGTCTAGTAACTTTTATATAATAAAGTGGTTTGATACCAACTCTAATATTTTTATGGATAGTGTAGTTAAGATCAATCAATATTATAATTATAACTATAAAAATACAAATAATAACGAGTAATTCGAAAAAATACATACACTAATTAATAAATAAATAATCGAATAATAATAATAATTATAATAATAATAATAATAATAATAATAATAATAATTAATAATGATAATGTCAACTATAGTATATAAAAGTCAAAATTTGTAATGATCACAGTCTGCACAGAAAATTTTATTTACGTAAAGTTAATGAAGATAGATAATAATAATGAAAAGATCATTTTCTATAATAATTAATCTGATTTTAATAATAATAATAACGTGGAATAAAAATAAATAATTTATTATTAGATTCACTGCGAAATGATAAATAATAAATTAAAAAAATAATATAATAAAATGAATCTTCTATGTATTTTACACACCTTTAAAAACTAATTGATAATATACTCATTAGTAAATTACATTCACACTTTGACTTCCAAAAATCCACATACTTATAATATTTTAGATATTTCTCTTGTTTGCACTACCATGAAATCATTCAGCGTAGAAGTCAAAATAATAAATTAAAAATAAATAAAATAATAATTCACATAAAAATAAATTACTCTCAATAATAAAAACACGATAAACAAACTTACCTTTTACATTCAAGTTATTTTCACATAGATTTAATAATTGACTCTCAAACTCACGAAAATAATAGATAATATTAATATAATAGTTATATTAATATTCTGCAAATTTATTTTACAATAAATAATAATAGTAATAAAACTATCAATTACATAAATAATAAAGAAAAACCTCATATGATAAAACTTTCACGAATAAATAATAATATATTTAAATTTCATCGAAATAACCTTCAAATAAAACCAGTTTAAATATACTATTTGTAGTTTTATTAGTATTATATTTCTTATTTTTATATTTTAATATGGTTTATCATTCAATATTATATAATAAAATTTTTTAGGTTTTATTATATTTAATCAAAAATTAATTTTATAGATATTTTTTTATTTAATAATTCTTGTGTATTCATTATTTTCAGTTTATATTTTTTCAAAAAATATCTAAAATGAAATAAAAAAACGGAAAATATTCCTTTTATAATTAATAAAGAATAAATACAATCTCACACACACACTCTTTAATTATACTTGCACGTAACCTCACTAATTCACGCATATGATCACACGTAAGATCACAAATCATTAAATTAGGTTATATTTATCCTGGTAAAATAGATTTCTGTTGCCAAGTCGAGACGTGCGGTATACATCTTTAGTCCTCGAATCGCACTACTGTTTCTGGTACTATTCTTCGCGCTTTAATGTGTTATTGAAAAAGCTTTTGAGTGTTTGAAGGAGGTTCTGAGATTTCTCACACGAAAAGTATCCAAGTTTTACCTAAGTACTGTTTATAAACTAAATAATACTTTAACTTATCCTTATAATAATTGTCTTATAGTAAATTGTAAGATTTACTTTATGGATACGTACAGGTGCCAATGGAGATGGCAACACCAAGCCCAGCTTAGTATTGATTCATATAAATATTGATACATTAAATAATTACTAATAAATATATATATCTTAATACACTTTTACAAGATAAATATTGCAATTCTTTTCTATTAATAAGTATATTAAATTTAAAATAAAAACAGTTAATATAAATGATGTAATAACTTACTGTATTATATTTTATAATATATGCTATATATAGTATATATATTAAATTATGAGTAATAATAAATTATATATTAGTAGGTGTTAGTGATATACATGGTGGTAGGCCTATAATACTAAATATTAATAAATAATTTTATAGTTTTTTTTTGATTTTGGTGAAAATAAAGCATCGACATACATTTACATTTTTACTCTATTAATTATATTAATATAAATTATCTTATATCGATAATAATTTATCGACATGTTCAAAACACGATTTATTAAATTACTTTTATTTATTAATAATTTTTGAGTTTATTACATATAATTACTTTAAATAAAATAATTTCATAAAAGTTATCATTTTATTAGAAGTATATATATATGTATATTAAACTACTTTACAATCATAAATAATAAATTCTCACGTATAGATTTTATATTAACAATGCAAATTCATTAAACTCCGCGTATATCCTCGAAATAATGTACTGTTATAATATGTATATGCAGGTATTAATTGAGATTTTATGCTTATGCTGATGTATGTATGTACTGTATTTTGATATGTACTGAATAAATGGATAGAATAATGTAAGATGTACTGTATTGTATATTTTCGTAGGTTTTTTACGTATGGTTTAGTATTGTATAATAATCTTGTCATGGTATGTATGACTGTGATGTACAAATGTGTATTGTATTGTAGTGTCTAGTGTATTGATATTATGCTAGTGATTTCATGCCTTTTGAGATTAAGGCCCCCCATCGATCTGTATGTATGTATGCTATATAACTCTGTTACCTTTTCTGTATTTATAAACATTTGTGTGAAACAAATGTTCTCTTTAACCTAAAATATGCAAATGAGTTTTTTTTTTTTTTGCAAAGATTCACTGTACAAAAAAGGAATGTTTCACACACAGAAGTGAGAGTCTCACGCAAATATTAATTAATTTGCTCGAGATGCAGCAAGTAGAGGCATCATATTTACTATAAGTTAACAAGAAAATATTTTGAGAATTTCTTTATACTATTAACTGACTAACTACTTAACTCGTACACTCTTGAGAGAGAGAAATGATGTAGATATAAAAACTACAATACTAATAATAATAAATAATAATAATAATATATATATATTAAGTAACATTATACTCGTTAATAAACAACTCTGAAATAATATAATAATTATAATTTAACATATAAACTGTAGTTTAAATAATAAATAATAGATATCTTAAAATAGAAATCTTTCAAGATAAAATATGAGAAAGCTAAATTCAGCGCAGATGTGTAGATTAATTAAGCATATAAAAAGAGTATATAGTATTTAATAATTAATTTATAATAATTATAACTTAAAATTAATAAATAATTTTATAAAATAATAAATAATAAAATATAATATATCAACTGTAAATATAAATAAAAGTAGCTTAAACAAAAACAAATATAATAATAGAGAAGAAATAATATATAGATAATAGATATAGAGAATTAATATTCTCTAGTTCTATCCCCAAGACACTAAGGTTAAAACTCGTCTACAACACTTTTTGTGCTGCTTTATTGTACACATTACAGTTACAGTTACTCTAGGATGAATAAATAAAAATATTTATTCTACCTACAAAGAGAGCTCAGAGTATTTCTATAAAAAAATACTACTATGTGTAGGGTGCATATATATTTACAAAAGCATACTAGTAAGCATAATCACAATTTCAATATAATACAGAGAGTATGTGAAATGAAAATTTGGGTTGAGGGCTACAATACATATACTAGACACTGTCACATTTTCGGAGATTTATGCAGTTAGTATTGTATCCTTTTATCCTCATTACACGCATCGAGATGTTTCAATAACAAATCAATACCATTTTTAATGAGTAAACACTCAGATGAATAGTACGTATAATATATACTGCCGCTATTTATTACTGTCCAATTAGAGACCATAATATATACTTCTCTCTCGAGGAAGGCTCGAAATACTACGAGAGAAATGAGCATTATTTTGAGATAACTTGTTTCTGCGAACGCCAAGAAGCGAGAAGAGTGAGGGAAAGATGGGCATAGTTGTTTAACAATGACTGGATATGTTGCTCATTCGGAATATTGCCAGGCGCGGCCACTGCTCATAGTTCACCTATAGATGAGTTAATTACTATATTATATATATAATGTAGATACTAAAAAAAATAAGACATAGTAGGCATAGAGTTGTCAGTATGAACATTATTATAATACCTATATATATATAGAGTAGGTAATATTAGTATAGTATAGCATATATATAATAATGAGTACTTCGTTATACATCTAGTTATTAGGTATTACAAGAACGTGCACATAATAGATTACTTAATATCGTCTCAACTTCCGATCCATATTAGGATAATTAATCTACGGTATACCTATAAGAGATATAAACGTACTAATAAATAAGTCGAATTAATCTCCAGATGCTGTTTTTTGCGACCCGGGAAAACTCGCTGTGTGGGTACGCAAGTGCTACAACCATTGACGCTACTTAGTCTCATAAAAAGGAAAATCCAACATTTTATTACTGACAACGACTTATATTCTCAGGATACTATAGGCATGTCATACTGTAAAAACACTGACTTGGAGAACCTCCCCGCTGACACTCGGGACTGTAAAAGGAGTCGCTAACAGGTTTTAATCATTTGTAGAAATAGTAATCTGTAGCAATATTTTAGAAAATTGGCTAACGTTTCCACTTATAGCGTCAGTGATCAGTCATAGGAATTTAATAATCCCACTTGCTAGACTCTCTCGAACCAGAACCCTGTTGCTGTGGGTAAAAGCTAACTGTTTGTACACGTTACACACGATGAGGCTATATTATAAAACGAATCCACCCATTTACTTCTGGCAAGAGACGTTACTTTTCCTTTCCGCTGTATAAGCGTCCCATGTCTCAGTATTTTTAGACAGTGACTTTGGCAGACCTAGTTCTCTTTCAGATTATAAATGGTGTGACTTTCCTTTTAGCGTTTATCGTGGGTGCAACTCGGGAAAATTAGCACACTTGTAAAATTTACTCCTACCCATACACAAGGCAAAGTATCGGGTTCGAGAAAAAACAAGCAGAGAGGAGAATTAAATTCTCTAAAAATAATCATATTCACGAAAATGTTCAGTGTCGTATTAGCAGTTTTCTAAAATTTTTCTACTCGATATTCTACGAAAAGGTATATAATATGATATCGATAGGCTATATATATAGTATACGTAACCGTACGACTACTACGTAAAAACTACGAAATCTATATATTGTAACGATACTAGTTACCCCCTCACCACCAAATAATGTGACTTTCGTGAATTATTACTATTTAAATTATCTCGTATATTCCTAACTCCGGTGATAAATACCATTACACTCAACCTTATATCCCAAAAGTGAGTCACGTTTAATAAATAAGACTAGTAAATATCGTAAAAAATTCGTATAAGGATAATAACAATACTTACGAGGGGAGTATATATGATCCTTATTATTATACTATTATAATTAATGGTGTGTAGCGATGACGAATCCATTATTTGAGTTGAATTAAAAAGTTTATAAAAATCGTTTATGATGATACTGTTCGTGACTTTGCGTGAAGCTCTCAGGTGTAAGAGTATTAACCTTCTCAGCTATTTAGTAGATGATAAATAGAAGGAAGTTACATTATGTCTTACACCTCTTGGAATAAGGAAAATACGGCATTTATAGAAAACCCTATTTTATTAACATACGTGATAATATGTAGTATTAGTTATACGAGTACTTTAAGCGTAACGTACTGTGTTACGTAAAAATGGATAAAAAATTGAGCACTAGTATAAATGAGAATTTATTATTTGGTATATATTATAAACTCACGATATTATAATATCGGAGAGTGTCGTATCTATGTATATAATATATATATAATGAGGAAATATGGAATACTACTCACTAGCCTAGAAAATATCTCAGATGAATATCTATATGTGAGGTTGTTACGGGTATATAAAGAGTATATATCGAAAAAACAATTATCCAAAGGTGAGTGTTAATATAAAATTTTTAGTTATATGTTGTTGAGAAGATTGGAATATGCATAATAATATTTATTGTCAAAATGTATAATTTATACGACATAAATTAATATTAACTTTCGTGAGTTTAATTTTATTTATTATTATATTTAATTAATAAGTGATTATATAATGGAATAAATATTTAAAAAAATTTAACGCGTTATACTCTATATTTTATCTTCCTTCGATCGTAGTTGATATACTCTATTTGAAAAGAAGTCGATAATTCTCACTGAATCATATAGATTACCAGAGAATAATAGTATATACTATATTATAACTATAGATACTGAGTTATTAATAATAATGTAGTATCTATTTCATTTTATGTGTGCCGGGGAAATCTCAATGGACGACCCTTATAAAACTCACTATTCGTTTATATGGCACGTTAAATTTACATGTACGTAAATAAGTAATTAATTAACTAAAAAAAGGGCAAGAATTATCTCTTTTAAATCTAAATAATACGCGTACTATACTTTCACGTTGTGTTATCGTAATGTATATGTATAATAAATAAATTATTAAGAATACTATTATTCACGTGACATTATCCACAATACGTTAATTATTTCATTATGTATAATTATCTTTTCTTCGTTATTAAATTTGTCGTTAAACTCTTCCATTAATTTATACATATATACTATAATAATATATCTGGATCATTCATATTATATATAAATAAATCGCTATTTAAAATCCCTATACCTTTCAATCTCACGTAGTGAAGATCCAAATACGTTATATATCTATAGATATATATATATCATTACAACGTATTTAATTAGATCTTATAAAAATATATATATTTATATAAGTATAATTATAGCACTCATTTACGAAGGCCCCAGCAAACTCATCTGCATTAACCTGTTAAAAAATGCAAACCACCTTATAGTCAAAGAGTGGCAAAATCTTAAATCTTCATGTGTTAACAGATGAGTGAATCGTATTAAGTTTACTATCTTCAAGTAGAATTGGATACTGTAGAACATCTCCAAAGAATAAGGAATAACGAACAAATAACCTTTCTATTTTCTATGTTAAATATACTTTTTATAACTATTTAACTAAATTCAAGGTACATTGATAATAAAATATTTGAACGAAAATTATAATAACTTTACTTAAATTTAGTGATTGATAATAATTTATTTAAATTTTATTTTATGGTGAGGTTTTACCAAATTAGAAATCGCACAGGATTACAAAATTGTTATTTTTACTTTTTTTTTTTGTTTCTTAGATTTTTATAATTTGTATTTTTTTCAAAAATAAAATTAAATTACTTTAATTACTTTTAATTAAAATAAGTAAATTTATAATTAAAATAACTGTTTTGTTACAATATTGAAATTTTTTTGGCATGTTTGATAATTTTTAAATTGTAAAGTTTAATTACATTCGTTTTTTTATAATTTTCAAATTTAATTAATTTAATTTCTAATAAATTTGAGAAATCTTCTTTCTATTAAAAATAATAATATATAAATAATACAATAATAATTAATAAATATATAAATCAATTAAATAAATTAAATAATAATTAAAAAATATATAATTTAATAAATAGTAAAATTTAAGTAACGTAAATAAAAACAATAAAGAGTGTATAATTAATAATATTATATAATAATAATTAATAATAATTTAAATAATATATAAAAAATAATAATTAAAAATATAATAATAATAATGGTTCTAATATTGTAAAGACTTCAATAAATACCAATTTAAAGTTGAACACTACTAAATACTTTATATTCAATTGTATTTATAATTTACCATAAAAATTACTATAGCTGCGAAAATACAGTTTAATTTGCGCAGTTTCACATCTATACTAAGAACTTATTCTTTATTCAATTGTTTTCACAGCGTTATATTTGTAATAAAAAGTAAATATTATGTTTCTATTTATTGTAAGAAGTATAATACAAAATCCCAATATACACGGTGTCTTCTCTGATATATGTCAGTGGACCTCGACTATATTATAGCACTGAATCACTAGAACGGTCATACATAGATAATATTATTGGATCATTTTTGGTCATTCTTCACATTAAGTCTTATATAATGAAAAGCATTTACTCTTTGTTACGCATTCAATATGAGCCGAATTTTTTTAGTCTAGTATAATTGAGGGATCCATAAAAAATATTAAATTATAACCGCATATAAGTATGTAACATATAAACAATACGATAAATATATATATTTAAGTATACATATGTTATTTTTATTTAATTATTTTTTTTTCTACTTATTTCGTAATTTATATATTATATTATACTTTATTAATAAATATATAGATTTTAAACTATTAATCTCTAATATTCACGAAACGTACAATAACTAACGCTGATTTATATTACTAGAATATTATAATTTATTACTTCAGTTTTTTATATATATTTTTTTAATGGAAAATAATATTATAAAATAACAATGATAAAAAAATTTTAAGTTCCCATAAAAAAATATTTATTATCATTAGAAAAATTGGTTTTAAGGGAGACTATTATTGTAATTTTAATAAATAATATAAATAATAATAATAATAATAGTATATTATACTAATATATAAGGAATTTAATTATATCTATACTTGATTAATACTAAAACGTAATTAAATATTATATTAAATTATTAATTTTTATTTTATACGTCGTATCATTTAATATTATTATTCTTAAAAGTCTTAATCATTTAATTTATACTTATCTAATCATTTGCTATAAATATATAAAATTGTAGCTTATCCGTGTATGATAATTACTTTTAAATAAAATTAACGTAATAAAAATTACTTATATTATAGGATACTATCCTACTCTAGTATGTACTTCTCACTGAGATTAATAGAGTGAGGCCGGAAAAAAACTGATTACTTTATGACTTCTCGGGAGTAGAATAATAGTGCATAAAAATATAAAATTTTGTTTTATTATATAATTTTATTTAAATTAATTTTAAGTCTTCTATTTAATATATTAATATATAATATATATATACTTAGTATGATATAATAATAGTTTTAGATATATATACTGATATACTAAAACCATAAATATAATAATTAAAAAGTTCTAATAATAGTATAATAAGCATTAAACTTATCACTCGTATTGAGCTCTATTAATATTTATAAATTCTAACTAATAGATTAAGGTGTTATTTGTAAGTGGAGATATTTAAAAGTATTATAAAAATAATAAGTTGATAAAATATTATTTAATTATATATAAAAAAATGTATGTAGATATAAATATAAATTGCTTATTTATGAATTGTATGTTATTGAATAAACTATAATTTCTTGCAATCCTAAAACATAATACAGCTATTATAATATATAACGTTTGTTTATATTATAAACCTTGTTAACATTTGTCCAAAATTTTACACACGGAACCTTAATTAAACTACCCTCATCACCCTATATATATTCATTATAATACTACCACCCATACACTACTATGAGTATGTTGAGACTCAATATAAATATTATTTTCAGGAAAGATTTTTATCTAACTCCAATATCTTAATATAATGCCACTAGATATCGTTAATACGTAGAATTACTGTTTATCATATGTATTTATGCTTATTCGAATAATGTATGTTTTGTTGTTCATCTTGTGATAAATATATGTATCGTGCTCGTTATTGTATTTTAATATTAATTATTTTAATTGGAGCATTTATAGGTTAATTTTTATTTATTGGAGGCTCTATATTTATTTTAAAATTACTATATGTTATTGCTTGAGTTGTTTTACTTGTATGTTATTGGATGTTATGTATGTATGTATTTAGCTGCAAAGAATCAAGAATTGACCTAAATAAGAAGAGGTATTGAGAGGAAATAGTGGCTAGTTATGTGTTGTATGTATGTTCGGGTACCAATATATGTAGTTTGGTTGTGAGGTTGGTTTACAAACTCTTAAACCTAATAAGAAAAAAACCTCACCATCTGAAAAGGCTTTTATTTTTGTTTTTTAGTTTAATATATAGAAGCATACATTTCTATCCAAAAATACGTTCTTCTCCTCTTGCTGTAGAAGGTCAAATTCTCCCACCAATAGGGGTCAATCGTGCTGAATTCAAATGCTCTTTTACTAAAATTCACTCATTAAAAATTATTAATGTTTTGAACTTACTACATCTAATATTCGTAGAGGCTCTCCTAGCTACTACCTCATCTTTTACTTTTCTTAATCCTAAAAGTTTTATCTGATCATTTGATTAATCTGGCTAAAGCTACGCTCACTTACTCGACTTCTACTATTCACTACACTACTACTCTACTACTCTACTACTTAATAATAATATACACTACTACTACTACTAACTATACTTATAACTACTATAATAAATAATAAAATAATTAATAATAATAATAACCGAAATAAATAATAATAAAATTATAATGATATAATATTGATTATAATACTAATTGTATAATTTAAATGATTACATTACAATCTTATAACATATAATTCGATTAACATAGTTACTAAATATCCCAAACGATAACAGACAAACATACCCACAAAAGCACAGACAAAAAAATAAAATCATAATTAATAATAATTAATAATAATAATAATAATAATAATAAATAATAATAATAATTAATAATAATAAATATAAATCAATAGAATAATAGTTTAGAATATTTAAGAAAGAGTAAAGTGAAATATTCATGTTGTTTATGGAGTAGATTTCTCAACAAAAGAAATTGCCAATGCATATTTTAAGGCCTAGAAATCGTAACTTTGTTCTCCGAAATAAGAACCACGAAGGTGTCCGAGTTCATACTTCGTTAATCTAATCTTTTTTTTTGTTTTCTTTTCTTTTTTTTTATTACTCTTTTATTCTTGTATTGTTTTTTGTCTAAAGTCATGCCAAAAGAAACCAAAATAAAAAGGAAGCCAAAACAAAATAACCTCAATCATAAAAAGTTGCTTTAGAAACTCATTTCCAAAATATATCTTAGATTGAGGTATGAACGTTTTAATTAAAAAAAAAACAAGCCTTTGACAAGCCTAACGGAGCAAGACTTGTCCCTGAGCACGGCCTACGCACGCGAGAAGGTCGCTCGCTTTTCCTCCATAGGAAAACCAAGCCGAAAAAAACTTTAGCTGACAAAAAATTGTAGTGAAACCGTTACGTTTTTCGTGCTGTTTATTTTTAATTAAGAATATAGATAAAAAAGCAAAAGTTAAAATAATTTATTTCAATAAAACTGTTCATGAAGAATTTCGTGGGAAATCAAAAGTGCCTAACCACAATACATAATGATGGTAAGTTTATAAAAATATGTTGCTCCACACGTTATTCAACAGAATGCGATACGGAATTTGGAACATTTTTTGCATGTTTAAAATAATATGAAAATATTAGAAGATAAGGAAAATGATCTGCTCTCACGCTTCTTACTATTTACTGCGCGCCGATGCGTCGTATGACTTCTGGGTCCCAGGGCAATGGAGCGAAAATTTAGTACCCCATTTAATATACTTTAGTATGAATGATATTTATTTCTCAAAATTAGTATATGAAGTGCATCAGTTAATAGTCACACAAATGTAACAAGAATTCAAGTCTCCAATAAAAAAAATCATGTATAGAATTGAATTAATAACATAAAATTACATAAATCATACTTTTATTTTACCCTCTTCTGATATACTTCACACTACGTTGTACATCTACAAATTAAGTACCCTTATTTTCTTCTCTAGCTTATAATTAATTAATCTCAGAAAACTTATTGCCGCGGCTAGTTATAGTCTATTAACTAGAGAGTAGTTATTATTGAGTATTTATCGTATTCACTATTTTTAATAGAGTTAAAACGTTAAAAGATGCAGAGTTCTTAAGTAGATTATATCTAGATATATTCACGATTTCCCATCACTTCGTCGATAACCGCTATATATAGAGTATCATATATCAATATAATTACATAGTATATCAGGTACTATATAATCACAAATCTAATTGGATTAATACACTGTGAATATCCGTACTATTCTACCCTTCCCCTCTACCGACAATTGATATTGCCACATTTCTCTACTCACAGAGGAGTTACTCGCAGATTTATCTTAAACTCAACACGTATCTAATAATGCATGTGCAATTATTGTATCTGATTATTTACTTGACTTGCACTCTCTCATGAAAAAGAATGTTATTCGGCCGTGACTTCTTTGCGATATGTGTTACTTATACCTCTCTCTCACGAGGGAATGAAGACTATATTACCTTTATAGAGATACACTTTGCGCATGCTCTGCGATTTTCTTCACAGAGTCAACTTATTTTGTATTCGACATCGATATTTGTTCAGAAAGAGATTATATATTTTATAAAGAATTTAGTCACTCAATAGGATAAAAGATAGTGAGCCTATACAGATGCATTTATAACAAAACTCGTATTATTTAGAGGGGACCACTCAGAATCTCGTATGTAGGAAATAAAATACACTCTAATTTGAAAAACTTTCCATTTTTAACATTAGTACAAATCAGCACAAGACTCGTACATAAACTATTTTATGATTATAAATAATAAATATAACGAAATATACTTTAAGAGGAATCATAAATATTAAAAATAATAACGAAAACTGGTAACAGATAAATGCAATATATAATATTAATAATAATAATAATGAAACTAATAATTACACTGACATAACAAGTAAATTTTGACATTAATATATCATAAATTAAATGATTATTTAATTTTCCTCGAATTAATTAATTAATTATATATAATTTAAAAATAATTAATCTAAATACTGAAAATAAATAATAATATTTAATCAATTAATAATAATAAAATACACTCGAGAGTAATAAAATAATTAAGTTAATTAATAAGTAGATAATTAACTCATATAGATAAAAATATATAATAATAAATAATTAATACGTATATTACATTTAAATTCAAATTAAAATAACTTATTTTTAATGAAAGCTCAACTTCTTCACATCAATAAAAAATAATAGAGTACATGAAAATATAATTATTATTTTTATACAAGTTATAAATATGCATGATTAGCAAATTTTATAAAATATTTTTCTTCATAAGAACAGAAATGAGAAAAAATATGATACATGAATATGATTAAAATGATCACATTAATTAATAATAATATTAATAAATAAACTAACTAACTAATCTAAATTATCTAACTTTAACTGAGATCTAAGCTAACGTAAACTAACTAAACTAACTAATAAACTAACTAACAACTAACAACTAACCTAACTAACTAACTAATAACATGCATACTAAATAACTAACTAATTAATAATAATAATAAATAATAATAATAATAATAATAATAATAATAATAACTAATAATAATTACATAATAATAATAATTAATAATAATAATAATAATAATAATAATAATAATAAAAATAATAATAAATCATAATCAATAATAATAATAATAATAATAATAATAATAATAATAATAATAATAATAATAATATAATAATGATATTACATTAAAACAATGATTAATAGCAATGATTCAAACAATCATAGGGAGATAATAATAGATAATAATAATAATAAAATAAATAATTATTGGTGTGATATAATAATTATTACTTCTTATTTTTTATTTTTAAATTCTTGAAGAATACATCTAAAACTATTAATATATATATATATATATAATATATATATAATATTATATATATATATATAATATATATAGTATATATTATATATATACTATGTTACTATATAAAAATTAAAAATATATATATATAAATCTTATATATACAGTTACTATGTAACTCTAGCATAATCGTATCTGAATACAATAAATCGACATAAACTAGTTTCTCGATACTATAATCGATACCTCAATACTAGACTACTATCCGTATAGATATTTGAATAAAAATTATATCCTATGTCGTTATTATCTCACGAAAACGACTATATCATGCTCAGATAGCAGTGATATATTATCGCGCTATAATATAATAATAAGCTAAAATATAAGATGCTTTTTTATTTTTACAATAACGCTCACCTAGTAATCAGTAATATACCTCTAGTAGTAAATAGTAATAATAAATATTGAAATATAAATATAAATTTCTCTCCACGTATAATAAAACTGATCTACCTTTTTCTGCTAGTGTCTACTTTCTTCAACGCCAAAAATCCTTTGACACGCTAATAGATTGATTTCACAACTTTCGTCTCGATGATCGTAATAAGCCCTTTCCTTACTCTAATGCAAACCGTAGAGGTGCTCATGCCCTGCAGCTCTTGATCCTCAGTAATTTATAAATTTACTTGTGATAGCTGTAATGCTATCTACATTGGCAGCACCTCGCGTCCAATTTCCACGTGAGGAACGATGAACCACAGAAGGCATTTCTACTCGTACGAGAGGCCGATAAGCTTGGTAATTCACCTTCCCATCTCCTGAAGCGCTATATGAAGACTCTTCTCACATATCTCACAAAAGAACTATACTCCTCAATTCAAGTTACCAGATCAATGTTTCAATTATATTATCCACAAATAGTTAATTTCACCAACCGAGAGACTACTCATAATTTTTTGCGAAGGTAAACCTCAATATTCTACACAAACATTAAACCAGCTTCTTCTGAAAATAAGTGATTCAGCGTTCACCAGAAATTTAAGTAGCAGTCTCAATTGAACTTCTTCTCTGTATTACTGTGAGCTTGTTTATTTAGATCTCGATAAATATGAAACTTGGAATATCGTGCTGAGACTGTTGTCTGCGTGAGTTAGAATTTTTTTCTGAACTTTGCGTTAATAATTTAATATCCATTTTAATTTAGTTACCAATTCAGATACAGAATCTTTTGAATCATTTAATTGCTTAATTTGATTTATAATCTAAGTTGTTTACTGATGGAGAGCGACGTTTTATATTTCTTCTAATTTATGATCCATCCTTGTAAATATGTGAACCGTTGATTTGTTTATGGAGTAATTATTACTTTTATTACCGTAATATATATATATAGTTATACATATATTAAATTAAAATAATTAGTCACTTAAAATTTTTGTAAAATTTTGTACTATACAATTAAACATTGATTCATTGTTTTACGTCTTGTTATCACTGTATTCCACCTTGATGATGGGAAATTCACGATTCCGAAACGAGTTGTGCATTTCGCAAATTAAAGTTACATGGGATGGGCTCCTAAGCACTTGTAAAATTTCGTATTGGCAAGTTGAAATTCCCATTCCATAGGGATATGAGAACTGGGAAGCTGTAAACTTAAAGTACGTCACTGATACTATAGTTATTGAAGATTAACTTAACATCAACAACTTTTAAAAGCGAGGTGAATCAATTTCTGATTGTTGAAGCAGATAGTTAAAGGATTTGCTAGTATCTCATTACACTTCTCGCATTTTTTTAGCTCTTTGCAAAAATATTTAATAGTACATGTCTTTCATATATTTGTCGACCGGGATGATAACCTCGTCACCTCAGTAACAATCTATAGGATCCTATGTAGCAGTCTGTCGGAAATAAAATTTATTTTACATAAAATTCTAAAACTTTACGCTACATTAATAGTGTCGAGTGTTTCTATATCTATATCTAAACAATAAACTGCTTATAGTCTACAATACTGATAGCCCTTTTAACTCAAACTCGACTGTTCAAGTTTCTCGATAGCAAATCTTGATATCGTATATATGTCTCCTTGTTCAATCTATAGTTTGTTCTAAGAACAGGCATCTTTGATAACATCTACAAATATATATAGTCTAGGAGAAAAGGAATATTAACCAATTCCACTCTAAAGTACATCCAAGAAAACTAGGGCTTCAGAATGCAGCCGTCGGTGCCCTTAGTAGTGAAGAGATAAACCATACGTTTAATATTTTACTAGCTAGAGCATATGAAGACAAAAAGACACACTCTTACGGTGAAGTCGGAGGTAATTTTTCCCCGTTAGCAAGAAAGGAATATTGTTTTTACCATTTGCTTTTTTTTTTTAGCTCTTGTAATTGTACGGAGAAATATAAAATAAATGAAACTTGAGCTGCTGTTTGATTGACCTTACATTTTAAGAATTTATCAAAAGCGACCCGAAAACCTCCCTACCGCAGCTTTGGACATCTAGTTACGTTGAGAGTGGCAAGATGTTTTTTGCAAGGATGCATCTAATCAGTACTATCACACTCTGCCTAACGTCGTATGTATAACTTTTGCTACAGATTTACGACAATCTCAAAAAAATAGAGCCCTGACAAAGTAGGCGTTGGGAATATCGAAAGAAGCTGGAGTCATCTCACTTGTAATTTTTGAAAGCATTATTTCTGCTTTTTGTTTGGATTCGAGAAGAATATAAAATATAAGAG